>CAUJGJ010000434.1:2636616-2646616 GCA_963170055.1 Halisarca cf. caerulea
CATACCTCGACTTCACTACTAGATCATTCAAGGGTGATGAGTGATTGTGTAATCAAAAAATGGCGACTTCTGGCGGAAAATTTCTAACAAGCTTAAATAAATGCCAACTTGTAAACAAATAAACACAATCTTCACTTATTCTAGAAATAAAATTACTAATTGTCTCTAGTATTAGTCATTCAAAGGTAAATCTCTTAACAGTTCTAGGAAAGATGTGAAACATCTAGCTTCCTTTCTTCACTAATCTGAATTTGTTGGTCTGGCTAGCAGTCGGACCTGCCAGACCTTGAGCTATGCCCATGATTATGCCATATGTGGACACTTTTTCATAGGATGACACTTTCACAGTTATCACAGATTGAAATCCACACATGACAATTCTGAGCCCTTGAAAATTTAGGTAATGTGCTTGTGCAATGACCAAAATGGCCATCAAAAGAACAAGAGCTGCTGAGAAACACTGCAGCACCTCTTTTGTCTAATGACTTTCATCCACAAACAAAGGAAGTTTATATCAATAAAGTTTATATCAATAAAGTTTATATCAATAAAGGCTTAATGAGAGTAGGATTAAGAGGGATCAGTGAATATTGTGCAAATCGACAATCTGCAAAAGTTCGGCCATCCTGCGAAAATTAGTATTGTACAGGCATGGTATTCAAAATGTGTAAAGGAGAGAAGCAATGCACTGACCTTTCGTCTCACAAGAACCATTGCCTTGAACCATTGCTCCAATGCCTCGGTGAGTTGGAATTCAGGAATGTCACTCTCACAAACATCCAACTCATCCTACAGGTGTTGGGAGGTATGTACGCATGTACTGTAAATTCAAGATGCAGTAGAAACTGAAAGTACTAAGTGAATACCCATTCAATATACACGCATACTACACATAGTATGCATTACATTAGCATAATTATGTATTATGCATATGTGTACATACATTATATGAAAATAATATATGCAATGCGTGGGCGGTATGTATTATCTTCAAAGAGACCTCCTTGAGTATATTATGCTGGGATATATCAATGACCCCAATTCACATACCCCGGTTTTTAAGTGGCGATAATTAATTACCGCCTTGTCAACAGGATGATGCAACAGCAGTACCCTGTTGTATGTACAATGTATACTAAGCCTACGAAGAAGTTCACATTGTTCTTTTCAGGAATGTTTTGTCTACACCTATTATTTCAGACCCTGCTACGGCATTTGCAGTCTTTTGAAAGAGCAGTAGTCCCTCTGAACTGAGCAATCACGAATTCTTCCAACCCTTCGACAACAACCGTCATGGGAAAAACCTGATACTATAGAACTTTTAAAAAAGGAACATTTGCTCCAGTAAGCTTTGTTTTCACGGTGTAGTATTGTTGTAGCTGTCTTCCTGAGAATCAAGTTAAAAAGGTTAGCTTCACCATTTGCTGCGTATGCGTACCCATTATTCGGCTTAGACACAAGGTTTGTCACTAAAATGGAGAGCTGCAAAGATAATAACCATCGTTCGGCTTGAGTTTAATACCGAAGTACCTTCCCTGCAAGCAAAATCCTCCTTTGAAGTGGGATACATATTAGTTATACCCCGCTTTTGCTGGGTACATGGGAATATACTAAGTGTTAGGTGTTGATTAACACTTGGGCTGCACCCTTGTGCATCAACACCTAACACTTAGTATATTCCCATGTACCCAGCAAAAGCAGGGTATAACTAATACTTATGCGTACTTATAAATATATATGTACATATGTAGATGTACAAAAACAGTATACTGAGTGCATGTATATTTAATGTACTTTGTATGACACGTGTGAGTATGAATATAGCCAAGGTGTACAAATATACTCACACGGTACATACAAAACCAGTAAAATTAAAGAAAATCAACATCTGATATGGACTGAAGAATGGATCTGAGGACGGAGTTCATGCACAGCACATCGTTGACTTACACATGGTACACAGTACTCACATATAAGATACTATGATGAGGGTACCCCAACCTGAAGTTCACCTAACAGCACAGCAGTACTCACCTCACACTCAACCTCTATGATCTTCACAGGGACATCAGCATTCAGTGACATCCAAGTATGTGTAGAGTAAGAAGATGGTCATATCGATAACAAACTATCATAGAAATGGACAGAATTGCTTCATAGTATGTACCTTGGACGATTGCTGGGCTTCCTGAAGATGAGCACCTTCGTTGTGGATTCCGCTGCGAGGATGCTCACCTGATGGTTGTGATTGTTCAGTTGGTATTGGAGGCTTACCAGGCTGCTCTGTAGATGGATCCTGTGGCACTAGCTGCTGTACATTTGCAGTTTCACGTATGCTTGGTTGTGGCTGTTGTTGTTGCTGTGAGGTTTCATGTATGGCATGTTGCGGCTTTTGGGGCTGCTGTGAGGTTGGCTGTGACGCTTGGTTCGTTCTTTGCTGCAATTAAACATCCGAAAAGTACTAGTTACCACACAGCTCGCAGGGCCCAACATATGTATTTACTGACCATAGACCTCAGGGAGCGTAGCAAACTCATTGCACTCTAGATGATGTGTGCTACGTACGTATATAACCAGCTTATTTACGTATATAATGTGTTCATATAACAATTTACCCTCATAAAAAATTATAAGTAGCAATGAACCTCCACACCACAGTATTAAGCATAGAGACACACACATGTACATATTAATATTCACCCACTCACCCGCCCACACACACACATACACACACACACACACACACACACACACACACACACACACACACACACACACACACACACACACTGCCAAATGCTGGCCTATACGTATGTTGTACATATGTTCATGAAATCAATGTGCAGCACTGTCGAAATATGCATGGCAGTTTCACTGTATTCTACAAACCTGTGCTGGTCCTCCAGATGGTGTAGCTACACACTCGGTTTCTCCTGGTAACATGCCAAGGTTTTCTTCATGGGGGTCCTCGGTACTGTATATGAAGTACACACAACACAATAAATGAGACACTTCAACACCAACTTAATGTGGAAAACCCATACTGAAACATATAATATTATGTAGGAAACTGTCTATCCAATCATAAAGCCCCTACTGGGCAGGTGAATCAACAAACACAAAATTTCATACTGTATGGACTGCAAACTTCCCTCTATGTACATACGTACATATAATATACTGTAAACATCAACCTAGTAAAGTGAAACCTTAGTACACTAAAATTCTCTGCAATGTGGCCATCTTATGAGGTACAGTCACCATATTAGGGTATGCTAAGGGTCACTCCATAATCCGACAACCTCTGTAATTATCTGACATAATTGTGATGACATAATTATAGAGAGTCCACTGGCAACACTGTCCGCTGTAATGCATATACTCACGTGTTCATAACCGACTGGAGGTCCACCTACGTACAAAGGAAAGTAAACACAATTATAGCATACTACAGTACACTAATAGTACAATAGTCTAGTGAATCAGACACACTGTATGGAGGAGGTTTGTGTGTGCAATAACTAAAGTGAAACAGAATGAAGTGAGTACGTATATGCTGGTACTTACTGCCTGAAAATTGCTGCTAGCTCCTGGGCGGATATCTAAAGATAGATGTTAAAGTCGCATTAATATATACGTATACTAGTACGGTGCTATAAACAGCAATACATACGTACCATCCACTCCCACTTGAAGGAATGCTGCAAACGCATGGCATACACTCCTGGCAGTTTCTGGCAAGCTTGCCTTTTCAATAATCTCCACAAGCAGTGAAGCTGTTTCTTCCTTTGTTGGGAGCCGAGGGAATTGCAGAAGGTGAGACAAAAACTCGTCAATTTGACAATACAGGTCATTGCTGTGCCTGTTAACCAATTGATCAATTTCTGTCCTGTTCATCATGCTCATACTGGATGCCACCTGCTCCCAACCTCTTCCAATATGTGACTTTAATACTTCCTTGAATTCCATCTTAATGGGAGCTACATAAAAGCAACATACACACTCAATTCCACTGGTTCAGATTCTGAATGATAATAAACTCACAATTTGTGAAGTCAGTTATTTTGAAGACGTGCTTGTACAATGTGTTCTTGGCCAGAAGACGTCGTGCCACATAATATAAAGTGTGACGTTCCTGAACTACAGTGTCAAGGATCTGCTGCTTGAGCTTGTCACGAGTTCCAAGTACAAAACCATCAATTATCTCATTAGCAAAAGTGCAAAGGTCTGATTGATTCATATAATCCACTAGATAGCCAGTGAGTTCTTCAACGACTGTACAGGGGGGGGAGACAAAGAATGATTCATGCATAACAGCATAATAGTGCATCTATTTAGTGAATGCAGCAGACAAACACCTGGCCCAATAGAGCACACGTACGTACATGCTGATGATTCCCATTTACCAGTCCTGCTCCTCCCTACAAGGATTAATATACATAGATCATAAATTAGCAAAATAGCAAGTAAATACTCATACCAAACTGATTAGACAGAAAGCATTACCTTCAGGGTTTTGAGCAGCACCAAGACTAACATCACTGCTCACTGTATGTTGCTCACTGTAGCCTATGGCTGAAGTTCTACTGTCATATCCAGAGCTGGGTTTAGATATGTGCACACCACTGTCTTGTGATTCCACTATGTCAACAGAAGGAATAAACAACAAAAATGTACTACAGTATATCTCCTAAAAATTCATAATGGGATTAAATTAATATTTTTGGCAACTATGTTGGAAGGGTATTCCACGTCTATTCAAAGACTGATGAAACTTTGGAGGATGCAACAAACCCTTGGAAGACTTGTAAAAAAAATGGCAGACATCTTCGAATTGAAGCTTCTTTCAGCAGTTTCGAGGATATCTTGACTTATACAGTTGCGACTATTCTTTGCTGTACACAGGAACCCAAAACCAATATAACCACTTTGCTATTGTTTGGCTCAGGAAGGAAAAAGGCAATGGTGAAGTGGTTGGTAAAGATTAGTGACAAAACTTTAGAAAATACAACGAAATCTTAGGATTTACAACTTCCCCTGCATTCTAGAAGATAAGTCAACCTAGCTTTGATGGTGACGAAACATTAGAAGAACAAAATTTTTAGAAGATACACGTACAGTATTACAGGATTAAAGCATTGTATACTAAATGAAAACTAAGTTACAATGACAAACAATTTTCGTACACATTCTTGACAATTCAACACAAGTATGTATGCCTATCACAATGGAAAGCACATACCTCGGGATACATCTACCTTCAAGGGATTTCGATCAGATTCTGCCTGATCACCATGGAAACTACGAAGCTCCAAATTTGTGGTTTTCCTTCTGGTATTCTTTCTAGCCTCCAAATGTACTACAACAACACATAGTCAACATCCAATTTACATACGTACATGTACAATAATAAGTTCATCGAAGGGTGGAAATGCTAACAAAGATTACACTACTGTACAAAGCTTTAAATTTGCACACACACACACACACACACACACACACACACACACACACACACACACACACACACACATGTGCGTGCACACACACACACACACACACACACACACACACACACACACACACACACACATGTGCGTGCACACACACACACACACACACACACACACACACACACACACACACATGTGCGTGCACACACACACACACACACACACACATACACACACACACACACACACACACACACACACACACACACACACATACTCACACACACACGCACACACACACATGTGCGTGCACACACACACACACACACACACATGCGCGTGCACATACACACACAAACATACACACACACACACCACACACACACACACACACACACGCACACACACACACACACACACACATACACACACACTCAAAACAAATCATAACCAGCTGGTGTTGTAAGTAATGCTCCATGTTTGGATAAACTGAAATGTATGTACGCACAATCACACATTGTCAAGAAATTGATACGCATATGCATCATATATAGAGAGCAGGGTGAACAAAGTGGTAGAGAAGAAACAAAGATCCCCACTGTGTGCATGTGGACCTTCCTTAGCATATGCATATGTTTACCTAGCATATTAGATACGTATGTATGTACATACGTATGTATCTAATATGCTAGGTAAACATATGCATGAATGTATGTACATACGTATGTAATACATGCAATACTCCTTCCTTCCCAATTACTGTACACACAAACTATTATACAACTGATCCTAAGCATCTGTCACAGTGATAATAAGTACTATTTTGAGTCCCATCCGAGGTGCTTACTACGCAATTCCACACTCAGAATTATAACAAATACCTTAGACTATAGTGATTCGGAACCTCTGATAGTGAACTTTTCACAATAAGGACACAGTTACTGTACAATGAATCTCCTTACAAAGGACAGAGGTTGAGGTGCTAAAACAATTCGTCCCTATGGCTCTTACAAATTTCGTACCTCCCACAGGAGAACAACCTCCTGACAGAGAACTGTCTCAAGGTGTCCTTTATTAGGAAGGTTCTGCAGTAGTGAAAACTGACAACTTTATAATCCAACATTCTCTCTAATCCAGCCATCTTGTGAGGTATAGTCACCATATTAAAGAGTTACTCTGTAATCTGACAACCTCTGTAATCTGACACATGCAAGTTTGCTTCCCACAGTGTCAGATTATGGAGGTTTCACTATATATGTACGTGGGTGTATTCCATTATCAAGAAAAAGCTTAGGACACTTACGGTATGAACTCACCTTCAGTTGCACATTGAAGCAAAGTGTCTGCTATGACACTGTGTTTAAGAGCACCTGGTTCATCTTTGGTTGCAACTAGGGTGTCACGAACTGCTTCCAAAACAGATGAACCCACTCTTTTCAAGGCACTTAGCAACGGTGTTGATAGGTCAGAATTTTTTTGTATACTGGTCAGGTTTTCCACTTCCACTTCGTTGAAAAGCCCATAGTGGTCACCAAGAAGAGTATTGCAGAAGCTAACCTTGTCAATCCCCTGCAGTGAGCCGTCTCCTGAAATTGCTTTCAATTTGTACCACACCCGCACACATGTTTCTCGATCAAGTTTCTTGAAGACTGCAAAAGGACACAAAACAAAAGTATTCTCATGAAAACATCCAGCAAAGATGCGTAAGCTGTGAAATGAACACATAGTGGGTTTTAGGATTCTACAAACATTTCACTATACAGTCAACCCTCTATAATGAACCATGCAATTCAGGACTGCTGAAAAGGTTCCCTATTTCAAGGCATTCATTTACATTAGAGTAATGTGTAATGTGTACATTCTAAGGTCTATGTTTGCTATATCAGGGAGTTCACTATATCCAGGGTTTATAAAGAGAGAGGTTCAATTGCAATTACTCTGGAACCTCCAATCTCTAATTATTCTAAAATTTAAAGTCACTGTTTTGGGAAACAATACACAAACACTATCATAGCAGGGTAAAGTGGGGTAATTTGGACCGGCGGATCAAAAGCAGTGTCAACAGCAACATACAGACTTTATTTTTCGTCAAAATAATTATTGTCAATATGGGAATTGGGGGTTCAGCAATGGTAAACAGGGAAAAGCAGGGTAAATTGGCACACTGTGGAAATGAGGGACAGGGCCAGGACCTGTACTTTAAATTTGCTACAGTGTAACATGTCTAGCCATACTTGCTACTGCTGGACTCTCAATTCATGGAGACACTACTGACCGGAAATAATGTGTGTACCTCATGGTTGACACTGCTTTTGACCCACTTCCCAAGTTACCCCACTGTTCCACTCTATCCCACTTTACCCTAGGACAAACAGCATACCTATACTATAGGTACGATGTTTAGTCGATAGCTACGTACATGCCATTGTATAACAGAAGTAAAGACCCTGTTCCCTTCTACCCTGCTTTACCCTGCAGGCTACCAGTAGACACACGTGCATGTGGTGGTGGGTACACGTATTATGTTGGCCAACAATGTCAGGAGCACGCAATAACAGCGAAGACATAAAATGTAGTCACTGCTGCCTCATACTGGGCCAGGATGGAAACCATGCCCGTAACACGTTCCTTCACGACAAGCGAACATAGTGATCAAAAGCTTTCGAGTTGAACCATAGGGGTAGCTCCAGATACATAGACGCACGTAGGTCTATACGTAGACCAAAGCATTGACCAGTTACCAGAATAACTCTTGTCATCGCTACGGCACGTTATAGAGTGGGATTTGGTTAGCAAGTACCTGGTTTAGTGGACATCCTGGATAGTAAGTGCTCCTCATTCTGTCTCTGTGTATACCCTTATCAGTAGTAACCAGAGATAGTAACTTACCCCTGATTACAGATTTTGTGCCCCCAGGCTTCAAGGTATGTACTAACCAAGTGTCATTGTTTTTAGACATGGCGTGTTCAGCTGACGTCAGTTAAAGCCACTTACCTCCTGGACTTAAAGAACTCGGATCAGACGGCAAGGACTCGGCCATTCTCGCAAACTACAAAGACAGCTTTACCGCAGTACAATCGACTCCAAACTATTCGGCCAGAACATAGACACACTAACTCATGGCCCAAAGTAAACCCTATGAATCTTTTAGCAAACGCGCCTGTTTCGTACACGCTCTAAAATTATTCTATCAGAGTGTACTCATAGGTACCGTACTATTCTACCATAGATATTCTATACATACGTAACCGTATGTATAGAATATCTATGGTACTACATACATAGATGGAGTATCTATTGGTGTACTAAACGATATTACCATTCTTGCGTCATAGTTCAATATGGGACGACCGAAGGGAAAGTCCCTGATAGAAGTGAGTCGTTAGTCTGGATGTCAGTCCCGAAAATGGCCGAGCGGGTTTGCATGGGTCTGAGCTACGCCAGACTAGTGAGTCGTGATTTCATATTATGGTCAATGATCTAGGCCAAGATACTAGAAAACCATGATCTAGACATGGCGGCCTGAACAATTGATCCTGGTGAGGGATTGTCTTCGGGTCTACAAACCTGTACTCCTCAACATCTTGTTCAGACTTTTCTTTGTATTAAATTTGGAGGGTTGCCAATTAAAGGGGCGTAACCAGAGAATAATAAGGGGGTTCTTAAAGCCATGATCATGGGCACGTATACGCATGCATGCATGTACAGACATGTTTGTTGGTATGTTTGACACATCATAGCATACATATTACCAGTATGTGCTGTGGTGTGTGCATGATGTCACCAATTAATGGGGGCCACAGGCATGTGAACACAACTGGTATGTAGGTGAACATTGTTATTTTTAAATAGCAGGGTGACTGCAGTGCAATTTATTGGTGGGTTGTCCAAAATCGCCACCAGCATCCTCCACGTTCCAATCTGGCTCAAAACATTGCCCCAATTCCCGGTCACTGTCCATCGTCCTTCTACTCATTCGTCATAGAATTCATCATAGCCATTTCTCTCAGTTTTTCACACTCAACACCACACAACGTAGCCTATGGGCATTTTCATCACGTCAAGTGTATTATTCTGTCATGATATGATTTTTCTACTGCTTCTGATCCTGATGCTGGGCACATTTGTGTGATAAGAATATTGTTTCTTAACTTCAAGAAAGCAATTCAGTGTAACCATTATACTAACCATAGATCATACAGACATTTGTATTACTGCATATGCTTAAATTTCCGCATGGTTTTATATTCATGGTATTCATGGCTTGGAAACAACCCGCAAAAGTATACACACACAAAAATTTAGGTCGGGCTTTTGTGCAATGGCAAAACACGACTATCAGTGAACATTAAGAAAATCCCTGAAAGCTAAAATCCGCAGACTATATACCTCGTGAAAATTAAACCGCATGCACTATTTATGCTATAATAACCATGATGATTTGCAAACAAGTTTTTTTAATTCACAGAAATTAGTGCCTCTATAGAAATATTATCCTTTTCAGAGTCTTCAGGTGTGCCTCTAGACAATGTGGTTGAAGCTGTCTC
>CAUJGJ010000434.1:2656616-2666616 GCA_963170055.1 Halisarca cf. caerulea
TTAAAAGAATCATTGGATTGTAACATATATTCGATTTAATCATTTTCGATTTAAATTCACCTAAAAGCGATAACGATTTCTTCAAGCTGTACGCCGACATGATCGATTCTTCTAGCCGTATCTACAAGCTTATGTTTTGTAATCTCAGTGTTTCGTTTCTGCACCTTTCGATTTCAACAGTATAGTACTCTATATAAATATTAGACATGGTGATTTAGATAAGAATTGAAAAAGGAGATAACATTTCCAAAATCGCTAACTACAGATTTGGTACAATAATGTTATCAAATCGCTAAAATAAGTACCCGCTAAATATTGGCCACCGAAAAACGCTAAAATTAGTACCCGCTAACATTTGTAACCTTAAGGTACATATAAGTCCATGTGTTCTTGTGCGTGTATGTGTGTGTGTGTGTGTATGTGTGTGTGTGTGTGTGTGTGTGTGTGTGTATGTGTGTGTGTATGTGTGTACATGTGTCTGTGGGTGCGCATGCATGCATGTGTGTTTGTACGTATGTCATACAATACATGCATCAAATCTACATGCATATCTTGCGCAGCAGTTATTTACTGTAGTACGTACTCATGCAATTGTAAGCTTCTCTATCCCCCCCCCCCCCCCCCCCCCCCCCCAAATTTGAATCCTAGATATAGAACTCTGGTGCATGGAGTATATGGAACACCGTCAGTACCCAAGATCCTGCTGCATCTCTGCTGTCTGTTGCATGCACAAACTACCAGCTATAATTACATAAAACTTATTACAGTGGAACCCCTCTAATCCAGCCCCCTGAATTGGGGACATCCCTCTAATGTGGACACATACCACGGGAACCAAATATTCCACTATAATAAGCCACAGTACATCTCCAACCCCTGAAATGAGGACACCTCGATAATCAGGACAATGCTCTCAGGTCCCAAGGTGTCCGGATTGGAGGGGTCCCACTGTACATGTATGTGGCATGCAAGATTTGGTTGACCCTATTTATTATGTGTGCTTGACACTTTGTTTTCTTTTATGATGAAAGTGCTACATGGGGCCAGTGTGTGCCCTAGTGCCAGTAGGCGTGGTACACTCAAATAATTATTGATTGATAATAACATATTCATATATTAAGTTATGTATAATACAGTATACCTAGTACTTAGTTAGTTTGGGGTGTGTTATACATGTGCGTTATATTAAGCAATTTGTGCATATTTCTACATCTTCAATACTGATTGTTCGCATTGAGGTAAAGGGAAGATTATCCATATTATGTACTTAACCCCTATACCTATTTTGCATATGTACTACTACATGCATACCTTGCATCATTACTTCTTGTGTTATAATTAATATACGTCCACAGTCTAAAACTGCATACTTTTGTGTGTGTTGTTTCAATATCGGACATTTCTATTGTGTGCCCCTTGGTAGACCTGAAATTCTTTTCTGTTTGTGTGTGTGTCCGTTTTGGTGGTGTCCTTCACCTCAAATCTGCAGAGGTGCCTTTCCCATTCTATGTGTTTACGTTGAGGGTATAGTTTACTGTTGTGAGTTGACCTTTTATCACTAAAACTGCATGGTGATCGAATTGTTGCAACTTTCATTGGGCTGCCTGTGCAAATATGGAGGTATAGAGTATATACATACGTGTGTCCATGTGATATTGATCTTGTATATATGTATGCCCGTACATGCATGCATGCCCCCCCTTGCCAGGGTCTCCCCCACCCCCCCCCTTCTTTGGAAATTTGGTTAGCCTAATTTTTGTTTGAAGAGGTAAAATTGAATATAAATTGGAGCTCAACACAAATAAGGAATATACAAGGAGAATGTAGTGTTTGGAAAACCTAAACAGCTATTCTTCTACCCTTTCTGTTCTACATATCTACAATTTCCTCAAGGTCACAATCTTGCAGTGTCTGGGAATTCAAATTAAGGCTATATCTATTTTCTTAAGGTGTGAAAGGTTGGTGTCACTTAAACGGCTGCATAGACGAGATTTTAGGAACTTCCTTTGAGAGAATTTGAAGCTTCTCTCTACATGCAGAGGCAGTGGCTACGGGAATGGATAGACTGATGGCTGCAAGTGTGTTCAAGTTAGCAAAAGTTATAATATAGGTGTTGAGTGTCAGATCAGCACCAGAAATCTGGTCATCTCATCATGTCATTTGAAACAACAAATGAGTCTGAAAATCCACCAGATGCAATCTCAGAGGGTATAAAATTCAAAAATTTAATGAGGGAGCATGCCCTGAGACCTAACAGGCACGCTATTGTACATACTCCCTTTGCCCAACCCCCTTGTTCATTTTTCTAAACAAAACCCTGCATGCATATGTGTGTGTGTGTGTGCGTATGTGTGCATGTGTGTGTGTGCGTGTGTGTGTGTTTGTGTACATGTGTCCGTGGGTGCATGTGTGTTTGTGCTCAACTTGACAATGTGACACTCTGCGAGCAACAGGTAGCATTTAGAATACAGGGAAACCCGAGAAAACACAATAATTATTAACTGTTAACTGTATTACAATAATATAACGGTTTTTTGTATTCTATTGCTACTTTGGATTAGTACTAATGTGCTTTATCCTCACCTAACCTAACCTAACCTAACCTAACCTAATCTGTCACTATGCAGACCATTTCACTCTCAATGTTGGCTGAACACAGATCCTCTGAGAGTTCCAATGTGACATCTCCTTGATGTATATCCAGACCCATATCCACCTTCATACAAATGGGAATCTTTAGTAAAGAATGAAAATGGATGTAACTAAGGGATTGCCCCATAATAGATACACAATTGTGTGTGTGTGTGTGTGTGTGTGTGTGTGCGTGTGTGTGTGTGTGTGTGTGTGTGTGTGTGTGTGTGTGTGTGTGTGAATTATAGGGAGGACATGTTTGGAGCCTTAAGTCATGCCCTTTGTAGAGAGGTTTATTATACTGCGTCCTCAACTATTTCAGAGAGTCCACTGTTGGAGGTACCACTATATAAATTCCCAATGATTTATGTAAGGTCATAAATATTAAGCTCATTTCGACAAGGAAAGCCTCTAACCAAAGGTCACTATCCTAGGTATCCTGCAAATACACAGGCAAAAAATAAAATTTGTGCCAATGTATGGCGGCCATGTTTTTTGGTATCAATCCTACAGATGGAGTGCTACCGTGTACCATAATAAACACGATACAGTGGAATCTCCGAATAAAGGAAGCTTTAGGAGAACCTCTTTTTTTCTTTGTGGGGAGGTTGTCCTCTTTGGGATGCTTAAAATGTATTGAAACTATAGGGAAAAAATATTCTGGGACCTCAAGCTGTATTCTGAGAGAGGGTGTGCTTATTTGGACTGTCCAATATCGGACATTTCAATGTATATTGTGAATGACACCAATTTGCAATATCTTCCATATTATACAATCTTTTCACGATTTACAGTATGGAGCAACCCTGGACTTACCATAGAACCTGCCGCAGTTAAGATTTTAAGTGATTCATAATAATTCTAGCAATCTTGAAGTCATTCAAGTCAAAGGACATGTCCGGGAATTTGTCGGCAAAGCCGGGAGTTAGCATGAGGTTGGAAACCAGCTCATTCACAAAATCCTCACTACCTCCAATACAGGCATGGTCGAGCGCAGAGGTTGTACCCTACGTACCAACACAACATTAAAAAGAGGACATGGAAGTAAATGAAGTGGATAAGGACAAGAAATTATCAGAGAGATGCAGGCAATGATAAAACTCACTCCAAATTTGTACATTATGCTGGCTTCCCAGTTCATGAGAATTATAGCCACTTCCCCATTCCTACCAAGTGCAGCCTCTCCAAGAGGAGTGATGCGGTAGACATCTTTCTACATATCTCCTAGTGATGTGTCGAGATTGGTACGGAATGAACTGTTACACTTAATCATTGATACAGTTCACAATGGATGTGGAATTATACGTACATGTATGTACTGTATGTAATATAGACTTGCATGAACACCTCTCCAACATGCACACACACGCATATGTACCTACATTCATGAAGCACAGCATAATACTTCTGAACAAAGTACATAAGTACATGATTCACGTGCACCCATGCACACACACACACACTTTCACACTACAGTCCGGGTGACTGACTAAGTATTCATCGATCTCATAATTTGCCTGAGCAGCAGCAATGTGTAGAGGAGTGAATCCATTCCACAATGGAAGCCATACATACAGCATACATAGAAGGTTACAAGTACTGCAATGACAATGGAGTCAGTCCAGTTTTCTGTGGAAAATGAATACATGTTTGAGTTCTGTAGGACCTAGTATAAAAGCTATTTTCCTTTACATACATGCAGACATGTAGATTGAGGTGCCCAATATAGTGTGTGTGTGTGTGTGTGTACGTACGTGTGTGTGTGTGTGTGTGTGTGTGTGCGCGCGCGCGCACGCGTTTGTGCATGTTTGTGATCATTAGCGTGTGTGTGTTTGTGCACGCTTGTGATCATGAGCGTGTGTGCGTGTGCACATGCGCGTGTGCATGAATGTATGTGTGCATGCGTGTGCGTAACTACAATGTCATGTGGTAAGACACCAAACTACTTTAAATATGAACCTGCAGAAACAGCTTTTACATTAGCTTGAGCTTGGGTTCCCCCCCACCCCCACCCCCAACATGTATCAAAGCATACAATAAGGTTTCCTGAAAGGCAGGATTCATTGCAAAATGGACACAAACAAGCTACAAATGATGTACAGTGGAGCCTCTCTATAACGGACATTTTTGGATAAGAAAACAGTTTGTTATACAGAGGTTTCCACTATTCAGAGGGAATTTTATATGTATAAAAATCTATCTGGACACACAAAGCAGTCTCTTATAGAGAGGTTTCCACTATTAGCGGACTTCGTTTTACGTAAAAGGTTCCGCTGTAGTTTTTGACAAATGGAACCTCTGATAGTGAACTCTTCCAATAGGGACACAGTACTATAAACCTCTCTACAAAGGACAAGACTTGAGGTTCCAAAACAATTCCTCCCTATAGTTTTTGTACATTTTGCACCCCCCAAAGAGGATAACCTCCTTACAAAGAACAATTAAATGGAGCTGTCTCAAGGCATTCTTCATTTAGAGGTTCCACTGTAATTCAAAATACAGTAACAGTGAAGTCTCTGTAATCCGACGCCTCTATAATCCAACATTTACTCTAATCTGACCATCTTAGAGGTACAATCACCATACTAAAGTATGGTAAGAGTCGCTCTGTAATTTGACAACCTCTGAGATTTGACTCAATTTTGCTGCCCACAGTGTCGGTTTATAGAGTGTTCACTATATGTGGATGTATTCAATTATCAAGAAAGAGTACACTCACCTTGGTTTGCACATTGAAGCAAAGTTGCCGCTATGGAACTGTGTTGAAGAGCACCTGGTTCACCTTTGGTAGTGACTAGTGTGTCATAAACTGCTCCCAAAACAGGTGAACCCAATCTTTTCATGGCACTTAGCAAAGGTGTTGATAGGTCGGCAATCGTTTGTACTCTGGTCAAGTTTTACACTTCCTCTTCACTGAAAAGCTCATAGTGGACACCAAGAAGAGTATTGCAGAAGCTAACCTTGTCAATCCCTCTCAGTGAGCCGTCTCCTGTAACTGCTCTCAATTTGAACCATACCTGCTCACATGCTTTCCGATCAAGATTCACAAAGCCTATAACAACACACAAAAGTTTCTCACCAGAAGATCCCCTGAAAATGCGTAAGCAGTAAAATTAACAAAATGTTATTTTATGATTCTACAAACATTTCATTATACAGTCCAACCTCGAGCTCTATAACGATCCACTTCAGGATCGCTGACAAGGTTCACTATATCAGGATATTCATTTACATTAGAGTAATGTGCACATTCTAAGGTCTGTGTTACATCAGGGAGTTCATTGTATCCAGGGTTCATTTAGTCTCGTACCCAGACCGTCACTAGTCTCGCGAGCCAGCCCCTAACCGCCGCTATTTCTTCTTACGAAGGGCGGGGTTAGGGTCTGGTCTGGTGCCCATTCAAGTTTCGTTCCAAGGCACTGAAAATCGTGCGCCCAATCAGATTGCCGAACGACATTGAGCGCGTTTTAACGTGTGCAAAAGCGATAATATTCCCGCAATATCAATGTCATGAACATTGGCGAGAGGGAGCAGACGTGCAGCAAGGAAGCCTTTTTGATGTTTTTCGTCGTCTCGACGCTAAGGTTTTGATTCGTCATAGCTGTAGTGGCAGGTACTCACCTAGCATCCTCAATTTGCGAAGGAGAACGCACGCAATTACTATGACCTGTACGTATTACGTCATTTTAGTCCCCGCCCACTCGGAACGAAACTTGAATGGGCACCAAACCAGACCCAAACCCCGCCCTTCGTAAGAAGGAATAGCGGCGGTTAGGGGCTGGCTCGCGAGACTAGACCGTCACTCGGCCGGCATTTTTTATATCCGCGAGGGCGGATATAAAAAATGGCCGCCGAGTGACGGTCTGGGTACGAGACTAGGCCAACAATGTCAGGAGCAATAATATGTATATGTACTAACCAAGTGTCACTATATTTAGACATGGTGTGTTCAGCTGGCGTCAATTAAAGCCACTTACCTTCTGAACTTAAAGAACTGAGATCAGACGGCAAGGACTCGGCCATCCTCGCAAACTACAGTCAGCTTTACCGCAGTACAATCGACTCCAAGATATTCGGCCAGAGCATAGAAACACTAACTCATGGCCTAAAATAAATCCAACAAATCCTTTAGCAACCTCGCCTGTTTCGTACACGTTCTACTCGGTTCTATTAGAGTGTACCAAGAGGTATTACTATTGCGTCATAGTTCAATATGGGACGACCGAAGGGAAAGTCCCTAATCGGGGTGAGTCATGATTTCATATCAATGGTTTAGGCAACTTGCTCGAAAACCATGATCTAGATATGGCGGCCGGAAGAATTGATCCTGGTGAGTGGTTGTCTTCAGATCTACAAACCTGTACTCCTTAACGTTTTGTTTAGAAACTTCTTTGTATTTGGAGGGTTGTCAATAAAGATGAACTGGGCGGGAGTGGATAAATTAATGTTTCCTTGTACTGTTCAGCCTGATTAGTTCATAGAAGCGATTTTGCTGCCTTAGGATTTCTTATTTGTCATTGAGAGCATATGGAGAGCAATCTCGTTGGAGATCCCCATTAACGTAGGGCGATAATCGTTAATGAGCACGTGTGTACGAAGTTATTACCATTTACGAGCGCATTGATCTGCCTCAATGGGTGCTTGGTTTCTAGAAGTTTTTACCTCTGCATATACGGTAACGGTCGTACGTAGCGGGCAACTAAGTTGTAGAGTCTCGAGAGGGTCCACAGTCGAATGCATATTCTACGTATGGTTACACGGTATTGCTTTCTTTAACCAGTTTACTTCAGGTATCAGGTATCAGGTATCAGGGTATCTTATTTATGCCGGAGAGCCTTTAGCCATTGGCTATTCCTACAGGCACTCAGTAAGTATATACTATATATATATACGTATATATATATATATATATATATATATATATATATATATATATATATATATATATACCCCTTATTGCCCAAATGTGCCCAGCATTGCATGGGATCAGAAGCAGTAGAAAACCTGATAATGACAGCATAATACATTTGACGTGATAAAGATGGCTACTACTGTGTAGTATTGAGTGTGAGAACCGAGAGAAATGAGCATAATGAACGCCACAACCAGTGAGTAGAAGGACGATGGACAGTGACCGGGAGTTGGGGAGATGTGTTCAGCCAGATATAGGAACGTGGAGGACAGTGGTGTCGATTTTGGACAACCCACCACAAATCCACAGTCAAACCATAGATACTGAAGCCAGCCTAGTTATGTAGGCGTTACCCAGTTGATGTTATTGTAGGGTGTCTACATATATATGCACTCAGCATACTGTATATGCACTCAGCATACTGTATATGCACTCAGCATACTGTATATGCACTCAGCATACTGTATGTGCACTCAGCATACTGTATATGCACTCAGCATAATCCTGGCAGTACAGTGTACTGCATCACGATCTTGTTTGTTATCACTGACTACGTATACAGCAACATTGCTTAACCATGTGCAACCATTATTATTGAAATCAACACTTTATTTTGATAAAAAGATAAAGCCTCGGACACAGAGTTAACCTGTAGTGCCTGGCTTGGCGACAAATTAATGTGCACTTAGGTCACTGGCAAGACAGTAGAGAATTCTTTGCTGACCAGGCCTAAGACACAGGGTTCATGAGTGGAATCTAAGTAAACTTTGGTATAGGCTACTCCCCTGGCAAGACCGGAGTAGGCAACATTTCAAAATAAAGCGAAAAGGCTGTTCAAACAGCATGGTTATAGAGGTGCACATTGTAGTGGGTTGTCCAAAATTGCCACCAGCATCCTCCACACTCCTATCTGGCTCAAAAACATTGTTCCAACTTCCGGTCACCGTTCATTGTCCTTCTACTCACTGGTTGTGGCGTTCATTATGCTCATTTGTCCCAGCCCTTCCCACTCAAAACCACACAGTGGTAGCCATCTTCATCACGTCAAATGTATTATGCTGTCATTATCTGATTTTTCTACTGCTTCTGATCCCATGCAATGCTGGGCACATTTGAGCAATAGAAATTAAACTGATTAAAGAAAGCAATACAGTGTAATCAACGTATGTATAGTGTTCTCCCCAGGATATTTTTAAGGCGCTTAGCAATCAGAAATACTACACCACTAGCTAACAATCACAACGCAAGGTTATGCAATGTTATTGGTGCTATATAATAGTAAACCTAATGTGCAAGTGAATCAAAAGAGTACTGTTTAGTACAACATGTTCATATATGTATATTAAATTGATGTAGCTTAAGATAAGAAGCAGAATATTCAAAGGAAAATCTGATCTTTGTCTAGGATTAACACCGCGGCTGCGGTGCTTGGCAGAACTAGAGCTAGGAGGGCTATCAGTAAAGACGTTTCGCTTTGCCAATTCGCGCGCAATGAGAACAAATGTATTATATCACATCTTTGCCTAAAAATGGCTGCTCTTCACGCTATTTAGTTTATTCTGTCTAAGAAAAGGAATGCTGAGAACAGTACCGCTCGAATTTAAGTAATTAATCTATTTTATTTTGTATAAACTCTTACGTTCTATAAATTTTCAACCTTTGCCAAAGATTACCTGTTTTGACTACCTTTTCTTGGTGAGTGCAACCATCAGTGCTAAAACAGATAAAGTTATTTTATAGAGGACAGTCACAGGGAAATCTAAAGAGTAGTGGCCGCTACACCTTCCAGAATGAAGGTGTAGCGGCCGCTACTCTAAACTGGCCTGGGGAGAACACTGACGTAGATGATGCAGACATTTGTATTGCATGTTTGTGCTATAATAACCATGATGATTTACAAACAAGATTTTAACTCACTAATTTATCACCTACGTATATGTTGCTACGTATTATATAGGACATAATGTTACTGAAATATTCTTCTTTTCAGAGTCTTCAGGTGTGTCTCTAGAGAATGTGATTGAAGCTGTTGCCGACAGAGTGGGTCACTATTGGAAGGGGTTACTGGACACCCTTGGACTGGACTCACAAGTTGATGGTCGTAAGATACAACATGAGTGTACCAGGCAGGAGGGCGGATCAGGAAGTTTGGAGAAGGTGTGTGTGTGTGTGTGTGTGTGTGTGTGTATGTGTGTGTTTGTGTGTGTGTGTGTGTGTATGTGTGTGTGTGTGTGTGTGTGTGTGTGTGTGTGTGTGCATGTGCGTGTGTGCGTGCATGCATGCATGTGTGCGTGCGTGTGTGTTTGTGTGTGTGTGTGTGTGTATGTGTGTGTGTGTGTGTGTGTGTGTGTGTGTGTGTGTGTGTGTGTGTGTGTGTGTGTAATTCCTGCTAGTATTACTGTCCCTTTTTGGGTCAAGATCCCATGAGCATACCTAAACGATCGTAGTAAATAGCTC
>CAUJGJ010000434.1:2674116-2681616 GCA_963170055.1 Halisarca cf. caerulea
CACAGCAGCAATATTTGATGCAAGGACAACAACAACTGCACCAGACACCGCAGCATCTACCCCAATCACAACTGCATAATGGCTACACAATGGAAGGTCCACATCAGAGCCAACCAGATCACTTGCAACAACGAAATGGACAGATTCTGAATCACAGCTTTCGTGCCGAGGAACAGATTCAGAATTCGTGGCAGTACCAACAGCAACAGCAACACCAGCAACAGCAACAGCAGCAGCAATACCAACAGCACCAACAGCAACACCAGCACCAGCAACAGCAGCAGCACCAGCTACACTACCAGAACCAACAGCACCAGTACACACAGGACAGGGTGCGTCAACAGCATCAAGAGCACACACGACCCCAGCAACAGGTCTACCAGTATGCACAAACAAAGCAAACCGAACCGCAGGGTCCCACGGGCTACAGTGTTTCTGTATTGTCAAGCAATGTATACCCTGCTCACCCTACCACAGCTGTAGTGTCTGGAGGACAACCATTCGCTCAGAATCCTGGACAACCTGATGTAGTGGAAGTGGCTCATGTACAGCCAACATCATGGGTCAAACATAACCCAAACACTCACTCAGTACAGTCAGGTATGTGTATATGCGCGCATGTGTGTGTGTGTGTGTGTGTGTGTGTGTGTGTGTGTGTGTGTGTGTGTGTGTGTGTGTGCATGTGTGTGTGTGTGTGTGTGTGTGTGTGTGTGTGTGTGTGTGTGTGAGCGTGAGCATACATGTGTATGTAAACTCTGCACACATGTCCTCTAGATGAACATCCTTTTACTGAACACATACTAGCTCATTGCAGGCATTTGTATGTGGGAGCTTACGTATATGGTTGTGCGTGTACACTGTACATGCATTCTCAAGTATGCTCATGCACACACACACACACACACACACACACACACACACACACACACACACACACACACACACACACACACACACACACACACACACACTCACATACACACATACACACACACACACACATACACACACACACACACACACACACACACATGCACACAATCACACACACACACATACACACACACACACACACACACACACACACACACACACACACACACACACACACACATGCACACACACACACACACACACACACGCACACACACACACACACGCACACACACACACACACGTACACCTCTCCTCCATTTTTCAGCTGACAGTGGTCACGAGGACTCAGTTGGTCATTTTGTCCTTAACTTACACAACCAGAAAACTTTGTTCTTAATTCTTGATATTTGTCTGCGGCTACGAAAGAAGAAAACACTGGGATTGGTACTGAAGATACCATTGGAAGAAATCGACCAGATTTTCATGACCGAATGCGAATCAGAGGAACAGACATTCCAGTTGATAAAGTATTGGATATTAGACAAGACTAAAGACCCAGGTAGTGAGGCTACTTTAGATGCTCTTCTGGACGCTATTAAAAGGATCCAAGAAACGTCATGCGCAGATCTGATTGAAAGATTCCTAAAGCAAAGCAAACCCCAACATTTGGGATAAAATTGTATACCATGGTCTAACGTCTGTTTGTTGTCTTTGAATTTGCCCACCTATTGCTAATGAATTTTTGATAGTCATAAAGAATGTAATGGCAGCCTGAGATGAGTTGTACGTCACATATACAGGACCTATACGAATAAAGTTATATTTTACATTATACTATATGTGATTAATTGGGAATTAAGTGGAATTATAATCAATCATATGCATGGTACTATTATATACATAGTAGTCCATGTTTTTATTACTATCATATATGATGTATAATCGTAATATGTGCACTTTTTCAATGTTCTATACAGTACTTAGTTATACTTTTCTCTTTGTATGAAAACATTATTTTCCTTGAACGTCTGTGTTTGCAAGAAATGCTTAATGTAGTAATAATTTTGGTGTTACTTAGTTTTATGTGTTTCGTATTATTTTTCTGATTGGCCATGGGTCTAATACTATGAACTCTAATTACGTAATTGATTATAATGTGCATGCACGTGGAATTAACTGTATGTATGGAATACAACACGTATCCTTATTCCGGACACCTTGCATGCATGCATGGGACTTTAGCAGACGGGAATCGAAGGCTAGCCTAATTGCTTAAATAACTGAATAATAATATCAAAGGTGTCCTCGATTTGGGAGTAGATTTTGCACTATAAAATTAAATTTGGCAAAGCATGTTAGTGAATCACTAGTTTGGTTGCAGTAGGTGGCAATGCATGTGTCCATGGCCTATATAGTCTTATACGTACATTAATGCAGATCTATATAGACCCAATTCTCACCTAGCTCCGGGCCATA
The DNA here is from genome assembly GCA_963170055.1 of Halisarca cf. caerulea. NCBI lineage: Eukaryota > Metazoa > Porifera > Demospongiae > Chondrillida > Halisarcidae > Halisarca > Halisarca cf. caerulea. The sequence goes on from CAUJGJ010000434.1 coordinate 2,676,469, forward strand.
TTATTGTATATATTATATACAGAAAAACTATGTATGCATGGGACCATACATGGAGCAGACGGGAATCGAAGGCTAGCCTATATCTTAAATAATTGAATAATAATATCAAAGGTGTCATCAATAATTATTAATTCGGGGTTTGATTTTGTACTATAAAATTTGGCAAAGCATGTTAGTGAATCACTAGCTATGGTTTGGTTGCAGTATAGGTGGCAATGCATGTGTCCATGGCCTACGTAAATATATATAATAGTCTTACATTATCATGCAGATCTAGACCCCATTCTCACCTCCGGGCGGGCCATTCATATTGTATATAATATATTATACAGAGAAACCTCTTATATGTACCTCTCTATATAATATCACAGACTACTTTGTGCATGGGACCAGACAGTTATAGATTGCATGCTATGCATATAAAGTAACCTCTGAGTAGTGGAAACATTTGTAGAACAGTCGACTGCACTTTTCAGGTCCCAAAGTGTCCGTTATAGCGAGGTGCCACTGTCAGTGACCATCGTATATGCTTGCATGAGGGGTGTCTACATTTTAGAGATCTATAGATCTAACATTCAGTTTGAATCTTCACGATCTGCCAAAAAATTCAATATTAGAGATTTCATTGGATACATACGTATGGTCAACACAATTGTCTCTTTGAACACACATACACACACACACACACACACACAAACACACACACACACACACACACACACACACACACACACACACACACACAATGGTAACCAACAGTCTTTCAAACAACAAATGTACAGTTGCCTTTGCACAACAGCTAAGATGCATAGCGCAGCCAAAAATGAAAATTTACAAAAAACTCTAGTCCTTTTCTCTGGATGGATATAACAAATGGCTCAAAGGGGTGGAAAATGTAGGCTGCAACTGGCTTGTGTGGCTGTTCCACTCCTGGTGGACTTTTTACCATGTTTAGACTAAACACGTGACGTCCAGTTAGCCTTGAGTGAAACCTGAGTTGAAAAAAAGTAAAATATGTCTGGGTGAGATCCGTACCTGTGATCTCAGAATCTACAGAGCCCAGTCACCTAACCCTAATGAGTGAGGTAAACATCGAAAAACACAACAATATTATTCACATGTATTGCTAGAAATAAGGAGCAAGTGGCGGATGGACAAATGTCCTAGCATCATAATTTTGGGTCAGACAATTTCAGATTGCTCAGACACATCTGTGGAGAAGTGCACATGTGCCACAGTAGATGTGCATCAACAAATAATGAAAGCATAAGTAGACATTCTCAGTACAATTGACTTGGTAATAATAATAATATTTTCTTATTTAAACTGGGTGAGCCATTAGCCAGAGGCTACTATTAAGGCCCCCAGTATCCCACATGCTCGCTCACACACACAATCACATTAAATCACGTTAAATCGGGATAGAATTTGTTCGGTGGCTGCAGTAGATCATCTTTTCTTCCATTCCCAGGTTGGTGGAAGGGGGGTGCAGGGAAAAAACGCCAAATGCATAGCACATATATACATAGGTGGGATGGTGCCCTCTGCTCTCTGCTTAACTTCCAGGTGCTAACCTACTGAGCCACCAGCAACCCCCCAATCGTATCGTCACTGTGTGTGTGTGTGTGTGTGTGTGTGTGTGTGTGTGTGTGTGTGTGTGTGTGTGTGTGTGTGTGTGGAGTGAACATGAGGTATAGTGCTCAGCCAAATGTCTGACCCAAACTTCTTTGGGTCGAACAAAATGCCAACATGGTTTGACAATGTCCGAATGCTGACCATTATTCCTAACACTGTGCATGCATGTACATATGTACATATGTACATATGTATGTATATGTACGAAGTACAGTGAACCGTCTCTACAGTATAACCTCCAAATAAAGGACACTTTGGAGACAACATCAAAATTCAGCTGATTTGCTCTTTGTAGAGAGGTTGTCCTCTATAGGAGGTGAAAAATGTATTGTAGGAAGTACGCATGTGCATTCAGGCCATAAGTCATGTCCCTTGTAGAGAGGTATATTGTACTGTGTCATTACTGCAACAGGGGAATCTCTGAACAAAGGACACTTTGGGGCAACCTTTTTAGGGGCTGCCACGGGAAGCCCCATATTATTTTTATTACAAATTCTAGAAGTGTAACACCCTATTCATATATCTATACATCTATATATATATTATATATGTGTGTGTATATATATAATATATATATATATATATATATATATATATATATATATATATATATATATATATATATATATATATGTATGTATATATATATATACAGTCGACTCCTGATATAAAGAACCAAGAAATCCACAAGGATTCGTCCTTTATAACAGAAGTTCTTTATAAAAGAAGTGTATGTTAATGTATTACAGAGTATAAATATTACAGCATTGAATTAGTACGTTTACAGTGGAACCTCTCTATAACGGACACTTTGGGACCTGAAAAACAGTCTGTAGACCCGAGGTTTTCACTACTCAGGGGTTAATTTGTATGAATAGCAATCTATCTGGACCCACAAAGCAGTCTGTTATACAATAGAGTGGTCTTCACTATTAGGGGAGTTTGTTATAAGAGGTTTCACTGTAGACACGTAGTAAAGAGTGTCTATGGTTTCACTATACACTGTATACGTATATAACACGTATATGTACATATTTACACAATAATCACATGTATGGGGTGAGCTGAGAACAAAGATGCGTAGGCAAGCAGGTACTAACCTCACAGTAAAGTCTGAACAGGGCTTGGGTCGTTCCATCGGAGAAATCCACTTCTCGTCATACATGAAAATGTTGTTGTCGAAGTACGGGCTAGTCGACCAGCACTGGGAACTTAAGGGGAGAATAAGGAGAGACCGTCTCACTGCTTCCAACTCTCCTCCGTAGCGTGCGTACACGATGGTCCTTTTCGTCTTATCATGATTTGCTCTGGCGTAGATGTTGTTGGCAAGTGAGGGGCTAAACGCCGCCAGAGGTTCAGGATTGATAGCCACAGCTCTCAAATGGTCCAAGAAGTTCTCGGCTATGGTGAGGAAAGAAGGAGAAGAACTCTCAAAGATGTTCAGTATTTGGGCGTCGGGAAAACGATACAGAACAAAAAAAGCAGGTCTTGACAGCTGATCGTTGACCTTATGTGCCACCACATCTTCTCCTGCATACTTTAACAACAGGTGGTCCCTGTCGATAAGCTGAAGCCTCCACAACCGCAAGCTCTTGAAGTATGAAAAGTGGCTGAAGTACCAGTTAAGACCATTTTTGTCTCCGTTGGCCTCTCTCACTTTTGCTTCCTTGAAAAGGTGCACCAAGAGGCGATGCTTCAGGCTATTATACACCTTCTCCCTGAACGGATAGTATTCTGCATTAGCTTGCCTTGCATTTGAAGATGAGGGAACAGACACATACGTTGAGTCCTGCGTCATCCCTGCTTCATTGAACATTTCAGAATCTTGCGGTAGACAAAACCTACCAATGTCAAGCAAATGCACCAGCTTGCCGTTATCAGTGATACTGAACATATGGATAGTCTGATGTTGTATACTCAAAACTGCCAGCAAGTTCTCGTAGAGACTAAGACCCTGGTTATGCAAATGTACTATTTTGTCCTTGTGGAAGCGATGTTTATCGGCTACGACCCCCCATTTTAGGTCGAGGAGGCAGACAGTGGAGTCCTCCAGATTAGCTTGCTGGTTGCACAACATGGACTCGTTGTTTCTGTACATGGTGTAGAACTCATCCGGGAAATAGTCAGTCACCGTACAGTAGGTTGCTACAATGAGAAAGCGGCTGCCCGAAACAAACAACATGCACTCCCTGTGAACCAATTCGTCACCGTCAGCAACGGGGATGCTATAAAGCTGCTTAAACATGGCGTCAAACAGCAAGGTTCCCGCCTTTGGACAATCCGAACCGCTACTCTTTATCCTCTTGTAAACTTCACTCGCCTTTCCAGAACCTAGAAATTGGTAAACCTACCAAAAATAACCCTCAAAAGGTTGAACTTAAGCTTGTGAAGGAATTCACAAATATTGAAAACAAAACGGTGCATTTAAAACAGCGGGGCGAAATAAACATACAGAAAGATGCTTGACCACGAATAGGATACGTTCAACATAGCTTGACTTTAGAACAGTCTCTGCGTACTAAAGCAAATACGTAGCTAAGCACTGATTTACACGAGGTAGGCGTCTTTCTCGCTCAGCCCCCACGCTGTACAGCAAAATAAACCAAAATAAATGTTAAATATTGTAACTCACTAGTACATTCTTCTGGTCGTGAGAGAAGGCAATCAAAAGTTGACCATTCGGTGCAAACTTTCTTAAGTAGCACGATGGAGTCTCCACAATTTGCTCCGTGTGATTGGGTACAATAAAGTGATGCATGAAGCGGTCATGATAGGCAGCCACGTTAGGCGCTGAGTTTAAGTACTGTCTATCCTCTAAAAGACTCAGTAAGCTGGTTTCCCCTTTCCTAGACCTCGAGCGCCAATATAAGGCGGCCATTTTTAATCCGTATCTTTTCAACTCTGGATCCAAATTCAATTTTCAAAGCGGTTTCGAGACGGGCCCGAGCGTTTATGAATAAAAATGGCGATGAGGAAAGTGGTATAGCTACACAAGACTATATGTGACACACCACAATATAGTGGCGTCTATCCAGCCTTGTATCGCGGAATCAAAAGAATTTTTTAATCATATATTATACATTCTCATGCAAACATGACAATGCTGTGGTTATGCAGGTCTCTGAGAAAGGTGGCAGCTCTATAATGCTCAGCCGGTTCAGGGTTATTTTTCTATAATAGCAATCCTATACCACTTTGATTAATCTTTCTGTTCATTTGCCTGAAGCCTGTCATTTTTACGGATCAGCTTCATCACTTCTTGGAGCGCAAGATCATCAGGCATGGAGTCGTCTTCCTCCTCACTCGGGTCATCATCCGGAACTATTATTTCCTCTACCTCCTTCCCTGCATTAGCATGCTCTTGGACTTCTGTGTTCTCTTTGGTGTTGTCCTTGGTATGTTTGGTACCTGTTGCAGTTTCCGTGGTGGTAACGTTACTCGTTAATTTCACCTCCGAACTGACATTTGTAGCATTTCTCAGAGTCTCTTTCACGTGAGCATTGTCATTTGAAG
>CAUJGJ010000434.1:2686616-2689116 GCA_963170055.1 Halisarca cf. caerulea
TGTGTGTGTGTGTGTGAGTGTGAGTGTGTGTATGTGTGTATGGGCGCGAGTGTGTATAGGTGTAGGTGTGTGAGGGCATGCTTATATATACACACGCTTGTGTATGTATAGATGTGTACTCATACACATATCCCCACTAAATTAATAATAGAATAATTAATCAAGAGAGCAACCCACTACATGTATAAAGAATTTTTTATTATAAGAAGCCAGATATGACTAGTTTTATTAAATTAAAAATACACCGTGTAAATTATTATTATGAGTTCAAGTATGTATCTAATTAGTGTAAATCACACATGTGCGAGCACACACACACACACACACACACGCACACACACACACACACACACACACGCACACACACACACACACACACACACACACACATGTGCGCACACGGACGATGTAAGGAGGTGAAGCATTATCCCTTGTACTTGCATGTCCTCAGGAGGTGAGCATGGCTCTTCACAATGCTCTTGTATCCCTGCCTCAATCGGTGGTACTTCCTCCTACAAAGCCTGTACCTGCGGTTGCAGGTGTGGTAGTAGCGATAGTAGGCAATGTATTTGCGGTAGTAGGATCTGTAGTATCTGAGATATTTGGCATAGAGTCGGTAGTAATAGTTCTTGTAGTGACGCTCCCGATTGTAGGCTTTCTTCCAGTTATTGCACCTGCAATATCGTCGACGTCGACGCCGACGCCACCACTGCATGGAAGACTTATCTTGGCCTGCTTCACTTATTCTTGGGTGGTCAGAGTCGTCCATTTCAATTGCGAAGTCTTTATCTTGTTTGCTCTCACTCTTATCACTGTCGTCGTCTTCCTCAACATTCACTTCTCCCATAAGTTTACTCTTGTCATTGTCATCCCCCTCATCTTGCATGGACTTAAGCGCCTCCTCATGATCATCAACTTCTAATTCCTCTAACTTAGCAGTTGAGTCATCAGAATATTTCTCAGAGCTGAGATCTTCACTATCCTCCGCTATGAGAGCATCGTCTTTCAAGCCATCTGAATTTTCCTTCTCCAAATCGAGATATTCCTGAAGTTCTGCTCTGAACTGCTCCAGAGTTTTTCCTTGTGGAGGTGCATCTTCAACCTCCACTTTCTCCCTGTCATGTCTCCCTTCAGGATGATGTTGAACAGTTGCACTCTTTCCCAAGTGCTTCTTGTAGTCCTCACTCCTTCCCTCAGTGGCACCTGAGAGCAACAGTAGGGCTGCTAAAGGCAGAAAGGCAAGAGTAAGCTTCATGACTTGATATACCTTGCTGTCTGTTGACAGTCAACGGGAATGATCAGTAAGTAGAAATGTTTAGTCTTTTAAGGATTCACAAGAGCGCTAAAGTAAACATTTGTCTGTTTTTCCAGGAAAACCAACAGTATTATAATTTGGTTTGAGCCTTTGGAAATGCTTCTAGTAACTACATCATCTATAGTAACCAGATTATTTTTATTGAAAGGTTTTGGTAGACTGATGTTTTGTTGTGCTTTCAATGCGGCTGTTAAAGGCACTGAAACTACTTCACACGCAGAAATGTATTGCTATTATATTCTACCACATTGCTCAGAACTACAAACTATATGTATATTCCTTAGGTAATGTATTTGTATTATAGTAATACAAACTACAGTGCACGCATACATATAATATTATATTCCTTAAATTCTGTTTTAATTATGCATTATTATCTGCATAAATGGCAGGCCCGAAATGGAATGTGTGTGTGTATGTGTGTGTGTGTGTGTGTGTGTGTGTGTGTGTGTGTGTGTGTGTGTGTGTGTGTGTGTGTGTGTGTGTGTGTGTGCATGTGTGTGTGTGTGTGTGCATGTGTGTGTGTGTGTGTGTGTGTGTGTGTGTGTGTGTGTGTTTGTGTGTGTGTGTGTGTGTGTGTGTGTGTGTGTGTGTGTGTTTATATGTCAAAAATTATTCTGATCGATGGTGTGAGACTGGCTGCATACTAATGAGTGGGCGGTTGAGTGAGAGTAGCACACAAGCATGCACCCTACCGTCCACCCTCACAAACCATTCATTCCAAATGCGTGGGAAAATTAATGTAAAGTGAGACCTCACTTATCCACACTTCAGCTATCCAGTTCCCTCACCTTCCGCAGTAGTTTTTATTGGAACAAATTTGCAATGATCCTACTGTACACAATACTACTGTTCCCTCATTTATCCAATTCCCTTACTTCATCCGCAATTTGAAGTTCATCCACAATAGATCAATGTGTGCAGATAAATGAAGTGAGACTGTACACACACAAACATGCACATGCAATGTTGAATATCTGCTCATTTCTAGTATACCCATAGTGCCCATGCATTTGTTCACATGTAAGTATTTTGTGTTAGAGAGAATTCGAACATGCATGTTTTTTTGATGTTTGGATGCATGTGGTGTTCAGTGTATACATGCACATGTGAAGTATTCACTTAATTTTGAGCTAAGTTATAACACTTCACAAGGGCCCTAATAGGAGTTACAGGAGTCCGGCC
>CAUJGJ010000434.1:2691616-2694116 GCA_963170055.1 Halisarca cf. caerulea
AATCTTAAATAATTAACCAGATGCTACATACACTTTATATACTCTTTAGTGAATCTTCAATTCATGTTCATTATCGTGATGTGCAGAAAGTAATCTGATTTTGCAAGAAAACTTTAGGAGCAAAATAGCCTAAAAATAGATAAGCGAATAATCCAAAAAATGTGCAACGTACAGCCAGATTCGAGTCTTCTCAATTTAAACAGTACCCATGCATATGTTGAGATATATTGTAAATTTGGGAGGGAGGAGCACAGAGCTAAAAGCCAGGAAAGTAATTTTTCTGTCATATCATCAATTTACACAAAGTGCAACATTAATTTTGCAATTACAGTGTAACCTCCAAATTTAATTGTTCATTGTAAGGATGTTGTCCTCTTTGGCAGGAGCAAATGTTTATACATTTACTCCACCCAAAGAGGACAACATCCTTAAGAAGAAATAAGAGAACTTAAGAAGAACTTAAGAACTTTTGGAAGAAATTATTTTGGGACCTCAAGCTGTGTCCTTTGTAGAGAGGTTTATTGTGATTCTATCGAATTATAGTATTGCTAATGCACATGTATCCTAACTATACTGTATGCTATGTAGTTGAATATTACGGGCATATCAACATTGGAACAGGAAAAAGGAGTTTACCACACGGTATTTTGCATGACCCTACATTCAAGGTTATCAGTTGTGGGTTATCATGCATGTGAGGTTTTCCTCTTTGGTGTGTGTGTGTGTGTGTGTGTGTGTGTGTGTGTGTGTGTGTGTGTGTGTGTGTGTGTGTGTGTGTGTGCATACTATAGTGAAACCTCCGCATGGAATTGAAGTCCTCTATAATCTGACATTTTCTCTTAATCCAACCAATGAGGTGCAGCTATTATGCTTGCAGTCACTTTATAATCCAACAACCTCCTATGTAACCTGACATGTACCTTTTCTTAGAACCATTGAGTGTAGGATTGGAGAGCTCTCCCTATATAGTGGAAACACTGAATAAAGGACACTTTGGGGACAACATAAATTCAGCTGATTTGTTCATTGTAGCGAGGTTTTCCTCTTTGGGAGATTCAAAATGTATTGTAAGAAGTATATTGGGAACATAAGTCTAGTCCTTTTTAGAGAGGTTTATTATACCGTGTCCTTATTTGGGAGAATCCACTATTGAGGTTTCACTTTATATGTTTGGTAGAGCATACAAGTCTGTTCACTGTGTTTCCTGTTTGCATCCATGTCTGTATACATGACTGTGCTAATGTATGGGGACAAACAGAAAGCTCCGAGGAAATGTTTGGTGTGTGGTGAAAGAGTCTATGATCAATAGACTATTGACATACGTGGGAAGCCGGATACTTTCAGTTTCCACTTTCTGATAATTTAAAGTTCTAGTTGTCAGGTTATGCTGTACTTTCAATGCAGCTACAATTATATGGAATTGTTGTGTTGTGTGCATGTGTGCAAGTGTATATTATTGTATGAGTGTGTATCTCTCACTGTCACTGCGTGAGTGTTATGTGTTGTGTTGTGTGTTGCATGTGTGTGTGTGTGTGTGTGTGTGTGTGTGTGTGTGTGTGTGTGTGTGTGTGTGTACGTGTGTGTGTATGTATGTGTATATGTGTACATTTGTATGTGTGGGTGTCAATTAGCTGTAATGCATGTATGGGTTTCTGGTACACTGACTCATGAATAGATGGGATCTAAAAAGATTGCTATTGCGGGTTGAAATTCCTCAATTTGCGCAATGTTTTCATGACAAAGTTATATACGTTTTAGTTCTTTCTTACTATATGGTATGCATAAATTGGCAATGATTTAAGTAGTACACAATGTATTTTAGGTAGTACAAAGTCGCATGCAATCTATAACATAATATTATGCAATTATATTGTCATGGTTTACGGTATATCCCTCCATACATGTAAAGAGAGTCTGTATTTAGTGGGATACTCTTAGACCACGTGCACTTAACTGCAAGACATGCTACCTGAGATCATGCTTGTTGTGTCTACCAGTAGTTGTCATGGCCGCACGTCATGTGCTGTGTTAGGTGCATGCTTCCAATGTAGAAACCTATGTGGTGCCGTTTGGGTAAAAACCAAAATAATTGGGATATACCTCATGCAATGCAAACAAATTGTAAAGAAACAAATAAGGATATTTCGGTACAGCATTAGATTAATTTTGTTCTAAGACCAATACATGTTCAACTACATGTGCATATTAAAATCACATTTATACACACAAATTAATGAAAACAATATAGATATAGATGTATTAATATATATTTGGAGATGTACTATATTTCTGGGGATATTCAATATTGATATGCTATATTTCCAGAGAAATTATATATTAAATCTCTGGAGATATGTTATATTTACCTAAATATATCATATAGAGTAGAAACTGGTTAGCAAGAAATGCAGGGCGCACTAAATTTTAGTCTTGTTATAAGTATTAATTTTTCTTGTTAAAAGTAAAAAGATAGTACTTGTATATACAGTTGGTTAATTCA
>CAUJGJ010000434.1:2701616-2704116 GCA_963170055.1 Halisarca cf. caerulea
TGTTGGCAATCCTGGCCGCTCCAGAGGCCGCACATGAAATATACGAGGGAGCAAAGGTGTCCGAACACGTAACATCCCGGGCAAGGGATTGGTCTCTCTTCCAGGGGATCATAGTGACGCCATCTGCTCGCTTGCCATCTGATCTGCAGAGACCCACTGGTTCCGGAGTGGATGGTATGTCTGCTGCAGCAAGTGCCCTCTTGACAATGTCATTCGTGCAGAGCAGCATGCATGGCGTGGATGCCGGCCAGCACTCATCCTGCAAGTCAGTCCATGGGTTCCCGAGCTGTCCACATGGACACCGCACTGGGTGCACTGATGAGGGACGCAAAGAGACGAACCGAGCCACAAACCAGCTGCCACTCTAACAGCATTATCTTCCATTCACAGTCCAAGCGAAGATGCAGGCATAGCGGTAAGCCAAGCACCTGATTCTTTTCTCTGGACTGCTAACAGTCTGGCTTTGGATTGGGGATCTTGGGCTGAGTGCTCCATCAAGGCTGACAAAGAGGCCTCCACCAAAGGTGTGTCCCACGCCTTTTGACGGCCGGGAAGCATTTGGACCTGATGGCACACCTGCCTTGTGTCCTACTCTCCAGTGATCCAGTGCTACAGATTGGTGGTGGATAGGGACCTCTATTGTGTGTGTGTGTGTGTGTTTGTGTGTGTGTGTGTGTGTGTGTGTGTGTGTGTGTGTGTGTGTGTGTGTGTGCGTGTGTGTGTGTGCCATGTGTGTGTGCATGTGCCATGTGTGTGTGAGTGCGTGTGTGTGTGTGCATGTGCCATGTGTGTGTGTGTGTGCATTAGCGTATGTGTACGTGTGTGTGTTTGTGTGTTGTGTGTGTGTGTGTGTGTGTGTGTGTGTGTGTGTGTGTGTGTGTGTGTGTGTGTGTGTGTGTCTGTGCACATTTATAGTCTGTAGGCTAAACATTGGTGGGTGGCTGCAAGTGTCTGTGTGAAGTGTGATTTTGTGTGTGTGCGTACCAAATAAAGTTTATATTGGACGAATTAGAATGGTGAAATAATGAACATGTTTTGAAGTAAACATGAAAATTCTGATTTAAACTCACCAAAGAAAGAATGTTTTTGACTGGAAACATGAAACCACAAACAACAAACAGTGAATTTTTCGCAAATTTGTGATAACAATCAACACCCCAAGTTACAAATTCACAAATATTTGTTAAAACTGAAAATCACAAATTTTTGAAAACCTCTTTCAGTTTGCTGGTGCTAGGGCAATAACATGTGAATTGTCATACACTTGCAAGAAAACAGGGTAAAATGGACAATGCTGTTGGCCCTACGTTTGCAAGGTTTGAGAGCTTCTTTGGTTTTTCAGCATATTGCATTAAAAATGAGGCTGTTTTGCACAACAATATGCTTGTTTACAACCATCCCTGCAGATTGGCTACTAAAACAGTATGAAAATTAGCAATTTCGGCTATATGCAAGTTAAGTCAGAATTTTCACATTTACTTCAGAACATGTTCACGCAAAAGCAATGAATCAGATATAGCATTTATATAAGGCTAGACAATCTAGATTCCCAGTTTATCGTCAAGCCTTCGAAATCATAGCATTAGGGAGGGAGGTCATTTTTCATTATTTATTTATTGAAATGCACTTATATATAATATATAAACCTCGCGATTGAACCTATAGATAATATGCACACATACACACACACGCACACACGCACACACACACACACAAGCACACACATGACATGTACAAACACACACACACGTACACACACACACACACACACACACACACACACACACACCACACACACACACACACACACACACACACCATGTACACACACGCACACACACACACACACACACACACACACACACACACACACACACACACACACACACACACACACACACATGCACACACACACACACACACACACACACACACACACACACACACACACATAGACACACACACATACACACACACACATAATATACACACATACCAGGCTTCTATTAAGTGAGGGAGCGGCGGGAAAGCTTCCATCCCAAAATTTTCATCCTAGGTAGAACCCCCCACACACAACACACACACATACATACACATGCATTCTCTCTCCCACACACATGTATGCATGCACGCATGCACTCACACACACACACACACACACACACACACACACACACACACACACACACACACACACATACACACGCACATGTATTCTCTCTCTCTCTCACACACACGCATGCACGCACGCATACACGCACACATGCACACACACACACGCACACACACACACACACACACACACACACACACACACACACACACACACACACACAAACACACACAAATGCACACACACACACACACACACACACACACACACACACACACAGTATATAGGGTTCAATCCAGTGGGGGGGCAGGGGGGAAGCTTCAACATGCATGTACACCAGACTCTCCTTCCACCCCCTAAAAAAATTCCAACTGCAAATTGCTTTCA
>CAUJGJ010000434.1:2711616-2714116 GCA_963170055.1 Halisarca cf. caerulea
CACACGTACACACTCATACTATCGGATGTTCACCCCCTGAAGCGCATTAGCATTTTTCTCAGCTTTTTCTTCAGAACCTTCATATTCCTCAGCTTCTTCAACTTTTGCTTGAGTCTGTTCATAACGCCCCCCTGGACATCAAGTTCTTTGTCCTCCTTTGTGAAAATACCGTCGTTGTCTTCTGTAACATCATCCTTTCCTTGTGCTTGTTTGCTCTCATGTTTCTGTGTCATGCTTCTGTCATGATTCGCACTGTGACTTGGGATAATAGACATGAGCTTTGCAAAATCTTCAAGATCATCATCATCATACTCATTATTGTCAGTTTCTTGGTAGCCCATGACACGGAGAACGTCTTCATCATTCAGGTCGTAGTTCTCGAATTCAACATCTTTGAGTGGAACACTGGTACATGCAGCAATGGCTGCAAAACTTAGCAGGGCAGCCACGAATGCTCTCATCCTCCCTTAGTACAATTGAAAGTAGGTTGATTGTCAGGGTAGTTTGTAAGGTTTGTGATGTTGAGGATATCTTTTTTATAGTACCATTTGTTTGTCATCCATTAAACAGAGACACCTCTGTTGAAACGATCGAGGCATTGTTAGCTATACGAGATGTGAACTCATGAGAAATGTAGTTAATTACAACCATACATAGAAAGCAAAAAACATTACAAAGTAAACAAAGAAACAATACCAAGTCAACATTCAACCCATTGTCTCCTATTTCCCTATTGTGTGGTGCGTAGTGCTACATGTATGCAAACACCATCATGATGCTGTTTACGTACATTACTATTATTACCAGCAGGCATGCATATAAAGGTAAACACTTGTACAAATGCTTGTGTTTGTGTGTGTGTGTGTGTGTGTGTGTTTTGTGTGTGTGTGTGTGTGTGTGTGTGTGTGTGTGAGTGTGCACGTGTGTGTGTGTGTGTGTGTGTGTGTGTGTGTGTGTGTGTGTGTGTGTGTGTATGTTTGTGCGTGTGTTTATGTGCGTGTGTTTATGTGTGTGTGTGTGTGTGTGTGTGTGTGTGTGTGTGTTAGTGTGTGTGTGTGTGTGTGTGTGTGTGTGTGTGTGTGTGTGTGTGTGTGTGTGTGTGTGTGCATGTGAGTGTGTGTGTGTGTGAGAGAGATCTGTGTCAAGCTTTTGTGTTGCTTGTTATGATCAGCACTGTGATGTGAGATAATAGACATGAGCTCTGCAAAATCTTCAAGGTCATCATCATCATTGTCAGTTTCTTGGAATCCATGATACGGAGAATGTTGTCGTTGTTGAGAACGTTGTCGTAATCTAGGTCGTAGTTCTTGACATCAACGTGGTCGAATGGTACATGCGATAATGGCTGCAAAACGAAGTAGGGCAACCACAAATGCTCTCATCCCCCCTGTGCAATTGAAAGCTAACAAGTCTTAGGGTAGGTTGTAAGGTTTGTGATGTTGACGTATGCTGTTATGTAATACCATTTGGTTGTTGTCTATTCAACACAGACTCGTTTTTTGAAACGAGGCATTGTTAGCTATACAGGATGTGAACATACGCATGGGAAATATAATTATAACCATACATAGAAAGTAAAAGCATTACAAAGTATACAAACAAAGAAACAATACCAATTCAACATACAACCCATTGTGTCCTATTTCCCTATTGTGTGGTGCGTAGCACTACATGCTCGCAAACACCATGCTGGTTACATACATAATTATTATTACCTACAAGCATTGTTAGCTATACTTGGTCTGCACTCACAGAAAACAAATTTAATAATAACTATTCACAGACAACAAAAACATTACAAAGTAAACAAAGGAAGCATAGCAAGCAAACAATAGAGGGATGTCTGCAATTTGGGGGTTTGGATTAGAGGGTTGTCTGTAGGGGGTTCCGGGCACTATGCTATAATATAATGTTAGATAAGAATCACTCCTTCAACCTTATATATATATATATATATATATATATATATATATATATATATATATATATATCACTAAATTCCATTAATTTCTAAATTTCATTATATATTTTACTTCAGTTTTTAATTTATGTTTTAATTCTTATTCTTATTATTGGCACAAATATTATGATACTTACAGAGGGAAACAAGTCGATTGTGTCCTCACCAAAAGTCCCTTGATGTCTCGACTGCAATGGGGACAAAATTATGGATTTGTGCTATCTCTCAATAGGTATCCTTCGTCCTCCTCCAAGCCAGGTCTGCCACCCGTCTAGGACCTAACATGGCAAGTTGGAGATTAGATGCTGCAAAGGAGTCCCAGCACGTGGCATCCCAAATGAGGAGGCAACCCTGGGCCCATGGTGTGATGGTCAGCCTGTGAAGACGTTTACCATCCAAATGGTACAGTCCCTGTCCCATCAAAAACAGATGGAATGTTAGCACTGGCGAGGGACTGTCTGATGATGACATTTAGATGGCTATGCCGGGGCAATCTCCCCACACTCCAGCAGCAACTCAATCTATGTAGCCTGTCTTCAT
>CAUJGJ010000434.1:2719116-2726616 GCA_963170055.1 Halisarca cf. caerulea
GATTTGATCAAATAGACTAAGTGCTGATCATTCTACTCATGCACCGTTTGTTGCCTTAAATCCAGTCAGCATGATCATTTCGGAACATATTACATAAAAATAATTTTACAATATTTCACAGTCAACTAAAACAAATTTGCCTTTATTTATTGTTAATCAAGAGTCACCCTGGTTAATTACTGTGTGTATGCAAAACAGATGTCCCTCATGAACAGAGAAAAAATGTGAATACATTTTTTTTTAAACTGGGCATGTAAGTTTCAAGATTTCCTGTATTGCTATATATGTTTGTGCTATGCTATCCAACAACACTTAACATTACATGATCAATGTCAGTGTATGGCTTGGGTGATGAATACAGAAAACAGTGCTGTGTCACTGATGATCGAGTTGGTGTACAGCATATATTCCATAACATGTAGGGATACAGTGAAAACAAAATGGCTGCATGGATATGGGAATTTGCACTTTGTAATGGTGCTAAAAAGTCACCCCCTTATATAAACATGATTGCTGTACATTTCGGCAGTGGCAACCTAACCGTTTCATGTCAAAACACTCTAATTTCATTGATGTTGATGATGATCAAAGGTAATGTTCAATATATACCATTTAGGCAAATCACATTGCATGAATATCCTTCTTATGTGATGACAATGCATTATATGTTATAATAGCATTCAAGCATTGGTGTATACAATGTGTTTTGACATCAGTGATGAATATGGAGACTGTAATACATGCTATTGTGTGCTGCAAGCAACAGAGGGAATGCTAATACTTCTTCCCAATAGGAAAATACTATTCAGGCTATTGTGAATCAATCAAGCAGTACGCACTTTGAAAGACCACTTCTGTGAAAGACCGCACCTCTTTTGTAAGAATATGTGTCCTATACTAAGTTTCCCCTCACCATAGACCACCTCTTTGAAAGACCACTCGAGTTCACAGGTCCCTTTAAGGGTGGTCTTTCAAATTGGATATGTACTACGTCCTAGTTACTACACAGCTGATTGGGGAGTAACATGTTGCTCCCCAAGGAATCCGTGTAGTAACTAATTTGTATCTCCTTTTAACACTTAAAAAGACAGCGGCTCTGCTATAGTTGCTGTATATTTCACAAGTTGTTACTGTGACCTTTTTTTTTGCACGCTAATTGACAACTATTGATTGTTATGACAAACTGGGCGCTTAGCAAATACTGTCCTGACCACAGGGCAAGTATCTCAAATACTACCCAGAGTGGCTTCTTTCATGTATGACGTCATCGGGAGATAATTCTGTATACTCACACAGCAAAGGCCAGCAAAGTCTGCATGGGTACGTGTGCTGAATTTCTTAGGTAAGAAAAATGGGGATTTTTTCCACTTATTCATGAAGGCATATTCATTTGTAAGAGTCATAATATTATTAGCTAATTATAAAAGCATCTTTATTACTGTAACATATTACATTGCATTGAATAGCAGCTCATGGGTAATGCTTCAGGTGCAGAAAATGCTTCTTTTAGAACCTAAGACATCTCCAGTGATTATTGCTTAGTATACATGCAGTAGAACTTGGATAGTAAGTACCCCCAAGGGAAGGAAAGTAAGTGCTCACTATCAGAGGTACTTACTATCCAAGGTGCTTTCAATGGTATTGCATGAGGTAGGGACAGAGCAATGAGTACTTACAATCCAGGAGCAATTACTAACCCAGGTACTTACTAACCCAGGTACTTACTAACCCAGGTACTTCCATACTAACAGAGTCTGACTGCATGTATGTAGCTTGTAGGGGACACAAAATGAGTACTTACTGATTATCACAGGTACTTACTATCAGGGTTGGTTTATGTACATGAGGTATACACAGGGACAGAATGAGGAGTACTTACTATCAAGGAGTATGTACTAAACCAGGTACTTATTATCAGGGTTGGTTTATGTACATGAGGTATACACAGGGACAGA
Source organism: Halisarca cf. caerulea (assembly GCA_963170055.1). Lineage (NCBI taxonomy): Eukaryota > Metazoa > Porifera > Demospongiae > Chondrillida > Halisarcidae > Halisarca > Halisarca cf. caerulea. Next base: position 2,721,072 of record CAUJGJ010000434.1, read on the forward strand.
ATAAGGATTAGTTACTATCAAAAAGTATGTACAAAACCAGGTACATTCACACCTGGTTTATCTGAAACTGGTTTATGTGAAACCTAGCTCTTTAACCCGGCACTCTGCTGTGAATCACCATCACTACTCTGTGTACAATTTACTCTGATTTATCCAACACCTGGTTTATCCGACACATTTTATGAGGAACAAACATGGTTGGATAAACCAGGGCCCACTGTACTCATTAAGCAAGTTCAGTTGTCTATTGTGTATGAATCTGATTAAAAATTATGGATTTAATAGTTTATTTAGTCTCCGAGGGATGTTTGTAGGCAAATTCCATATTATGAATGCTTGAGTGTAGTTATTTGGTGCTGAAGGAAGCAGGAAAAGTGTGTAACAGTACATATAGCTGTACATGGGGTTGTGTGTGTATAGTAGTACAGACTTGAGTACATGTACAGCTACGTAATAGATAGTGTATGGCCACTGTGCATTGGCATGTTCATTTCTTAAGTCCTGATCGTGGGTGCGAAGGTTTGAGTGCAATAATTAATGCACCATGCAATGCATAATTGGTTATACAATAACTGCATGACTTGTTTTTCTGTAGGTTCTTCCATTTAGGCTGTGTGAGGCACGCACTATACGTGCACATTTGGAGGTGCTTTGGTTATAGCTGTGCTACATGTTTGTATGACAAATGATTTGATCGACAAAGGGAAATTGTTAACATATAACACATGGGCACTAGCTTGTTTGACACTATGCACTTTAGAGCAAAAGTGCGCAGTGTATACGCTACAAAGGCATTTACATTAATTTTCGCTTTGATGTTGACCACAACCATACAACAAATTGTTTTTATTACATAGCCCTCCCTCTAGTCTAAGTATAGTCCTAGTAAGAATTATAATAGTAATATAGTGGTAGGAGATTCATGCTTCAATGTATACATTTACTATAAAAGATTTAATAGCCAAAGAAGTGAACACTCAGAGAAGACTAAAGGCAACCTAGCAATCGTTCATAAGACTCCTTGGCACACAATGAAAGGCTTGCTGTGTGTTATTGCACTTTTTGGACTTGCAGTGTTAGTGCATTGCGATCATGTGAATGGGGGAAGACTGAAAGGAGAAGACGTTGACGATCAAGCTCTGTTTGACAGTGATGAAGATTTTGACAAGTCACTTCATGCACTGGCCAATGCTGAGGACTTTACCGGAGAAGAGGAGGTCCCAAAGGATAATGAAACTGATAGGGAGGAACAGGATCGTGATCTTTCACGTTCTGCGGGTTCCAATTCCAAAAGTGGAGCAGTCGATTCCAACATGGCGAACACCAATCATTTGGGATTCAGTAGAAATATCCAGCTAAAACCTGGGAAGATTGGTGAAATGATTGACGCACATGGACACATGATATCAAAATTGAAAAAGCTCGTCAAGAGGCTGAAAAAGGCAGCCAAGACACAATCATATAAGAAGGGATTGGAGAAACTTGCTGGGAAGAAAGGAATGGCAGTGATCGCTGGTAGGTGGGGTAAGTTGACCAAGAAGATAAAAAAAGCTGTGAAGAGAATACTTGATAAACTTGAAGAGAAAAAAAAGAAAGAAGATGAAACCACCACACCATGTCCAGAATAGAAAGTTGACTGAAGGGCTATAATATTTACACTCTGAAGAAATCATAATAATTAGTAATCATCTCACTAATAGGATGTAATAGTAGCCTGTTATTGTTCTGAATTTTCATAGATCATTAGATTCTGAATTTGAAGATGTAACGTTATTAAATGTTAATTAATTGAATTTGTGTGTGATCGAAGTAAATAAGTTGACAGTTAATTTTATTGATTCTTAGATTGCATGCATGGGCAACTTCCCAAACTGACGTTCATTCAATCACATACAGTATAAACAGCCGCTAGAAAAATTACAGTCGCATGCATTTTCATGATAAGAATGTACAGACAAACTCTGTTATTAGAGCATATAAGTACCTGGGTTAGCAAGAAGTAGTAAAGCTAATGCACTTAATCGACTGCCATCGACAGCAAAACCAGTCGCACCAACTCCAAAACTGATGTGTCCTCATGTCAGGGCTTACAGATTTACAATGCATAGCTTACTATAGCAGATTGTCAAATTTTGGTTCCGGTGGCATGTGTCCATACAAAGAGGTGTCTGCAATTCAGGGGTCCGGATTAGAGGGGTGTCTGCAATTCAGGGGTCCGGATTAGAGGGGTATCTGAAATTCAGGGGTCTGGATTAGAGGGATGCATGTCTGCAATTGAGTGGTCTGGATTAAAGGGGTGTCTGAAATTCAGGGGTCTGGATTAGAGGGGTATCTGCCATTCAGGGATCCGGATTAGAGGGGTGTCTGAAATTCTGGGGTCTGAATTAGAGGGGTGTCTGTAATTCAGGAATTGAGGGATCTGGATTAGAGGGGTATCTGCAATTCAGGAGTCTGGATGAGAGGGGTGTCTGCAATTCAGTGGTCAGGATTAGAGGAGTGTCTGCAATTGAGTGGTCTGGATTAGAGGGGTGTCTGAATTTTAGGGGTCTGGATTAGAGGGATGTCTGCAACTAAGGGTCTGGATTAGAGGGGTGTCTGCAATTCAGGGGGCTGGATTAGAGGGGTGTGTGCAATTCAGGGGTCTGGATTAGAGGAGTGTCTGTAATTCAGGGGTCTGGATTAGAGGGGTGTCTGCATTTAGGGGTCTGGATTAGAGGGGTGTCTGCAACTCAGAGGTCTAGATTAGAGGGGTGTCTGCAATTCAGGGTCTGGATTAGAAGGGTGTCTGCAATTCAGAGGTCTAGATTAGTGGGGTTGTTTACTATTCAGGGGTCTGGATTAGAGGGGTGTCTGCAATTCAGAGGTCTAGATTTAAGGGATGTCCGCAATTCAGGGTCTGGATTAGAGGGGTGTCTGTAATTCAGGGGTCTGGATTTGAGGGGTGTCTGCAAATCAGGGGGCTGGATTATAGGGGTGTCTGCAATTCAGGGTCTGGATTAGAGGGTTGTTTGCAATTCAGCGGTCTGGATTAGAGGGGTGTCTGCACTTCAGGGGTTTGGATTAGAGGGTCTGGATTAGAGGGGTGTCTGCAATTCAGGGGTCTGGATTGGAGGAGTGTCTGCAATTCAGGGGTCTAGATTAGAGGGGTGCCTGTAATTCCTGGTCCAGATTAGAGGGGTGTCTGCAATCCAGAGGTCAAGATTAGGGGTTGTTTACTATTCAGGGGTTCGGATTATATAGAGGGGTGTCTGCAATTCATGGGGTTGGAGTGGTGGGGTGTCTCCAATTCAGTGGTCTGGATTAGAGGGTTGTCTGCAAATTTAGGCGTCTAGATGTTAGGGGTGTCCATGATACAGGGGTGGGGATAATAGGGGTGTTGCAATTGAGGGTCTGAGTTAGAGGGGTGTCTGCCATTCAGGGGTCTGGATTAGAGGGGGTGTCCACAGTTCAGGGGTCTGGATTGGAGGGGTGTATGTCCACAATTCAGGGTCTGGATTTGAGGGATTGTCCACTGTATTAGTTTTGCTATTGGAACTATGATTCACATGCAATGATGTATATATTCCTCCACAGATCACTGTAGGATATGGCACATTGAAATCGAAACTTCAGCCTGCCATGCGATGGGCATGGGAAAACATGGCTGTCCACAAAAATACAAAAAAATGTTAAATAGAAGCCATGAAATTTCAACCCATGAAAATAAAGCATATATACAGTACACACTGTGCCTTTCCTAATACAAACTTGAAATTTATATGTTAGTGTATATACAATAATAATACTATCATTAACAAACTGACATGCAGCATCGATCGACAATACACATTGCCATAGTGAGCAGCTCATGTCTAGTGCTGTAGTATAGGCTAAGCAGAAAATACATGCATATATACAGTGTCAGTCAGACCTCTCTTATCCGCACCATCCAATCTGGATGAAATTGTGGTTAAAGTGAGGGATCAAACTGGATTAATGAGGGAACAGTATTATAGTGTACACTAGTATAATTGCATCATGGTAAGTCACTCACCAATATTTTTGAGTATATCTGTAGATTCACTGCTGAAACGTTCGATTCGTGTGAAATTCTACATATACTGGCTATTGCTGAATGGTACTGTAACTTGATCAGGATAATTGTGACTTGGTTCCAATAAAAACTACACTGTGGAAGGTGAGAGAGCTGGATCTGGATGTCTGAGGTGCAGATAAGTGACGTCTCACTGTGTTATAGTATTTTGCTGGTCTCCAAGGGGAGTTCGATGGTATAATATTCATTGATCCCATTGCATGCATGCAGCAGTGGTTTGGTGCAGATGAAGGATCAAGGTAGAGTGTGTAGCTAACATACACTGTACATGTGGATGCCTTTCCTAATACATACAACAGTAAAATGCATGTAATATAATATTATGACATGAGATTGTGTCCAGTACAGTAGCACAGACTTGTGATTCTACCTTTGAGCCTTTCTTAATTGTAATTATTCCTACTATTATAGGAAAATCGTACATGAATGTTACAGTATAGAGTATGAAAGCATCATAATATTATTTTACGGCTATTAGCTGAAAACGGGAAAACTCTTAAGACTAGAGGCAGCCTAGAACTCATTCATAAAGCTTCTTGACACATGATGAAAGGCTTGCTGTGTGCTATTGCACTTTTTGGAGTTGCAGTGTTAGTGTACTGTGATCATGAGCTCGAGAGAAGACTGAAAGGAGTAGACATCAACAATCAAGCTCTGTTTGATAGTGATGAAGATTTTGACAAGTCACTTCATACACTGGACAATGCTGAAGACTTTACCGTGGAGGAGGAGGAGGTCCCAAAGGATACTGAAACTGAGAGGGAGGAAAAGGGCCGGGATTTTTCACGTGTGGTGGGCTACAATTCCAAGAGTGAATTCGATGATTCTGACATGGCAAAATCTGATCAGCCTGGGTTCAGTAGGAATATCATGGAACATTTTTTACCACCAGTACCAGTTAAGGAGCGAAACTCTGGGAAGATGGGCAAAATGAACGGTGGGAATGGACACTTAGTATCAAAGTTGAAGAAGCTCCTCAAGAGGATGAGGAAGGCAGCCAAGAAGGGAAAGAATCGCAATGGTGGAAACAGGGGTAATAAGAAGAGAATGGGTGAAAAGAAGGGTAGGATGAAGGAAATAGGTGGTGAGAAGGGAATGAAGAAAATGGCTGGTGAGAAGGGAATGACAATAATGGCTGGTAGGAGGGGTAAGAAGGGTAGGGGTTGGGGTGTAAGAAGGGGTAAGAAGAAAAGAGGTGGAAGAAGTCCTAGGGGTAAGAAGTGGGGTGGAAGAAGTCCTAGAGGTAAGAAGTTGGGTGGAAGAAGGCCCCGGGGTAAGAAGTGGGGTGGAAGAAGTCCTAGGGGTAAGAAGAAGTGGGGTGGAAGAAGTCCTAGGGGTAAGAAGTGGGGTGGAAGAAGGCCTAGGGGTAAGAAGAGGGGTGGAAGAAGGCCTAGAGGTAAGAAGAGGGGTGGAAAGAAGGGTAAGGGTGGAAGAAAAGGAATGAAGAAGAAG
>CAUJGJ010000434.1:2731616-2741616 GCA_963170055.1 Halisarca cf. caerulea
ATGAATGCACACAAGCACGTGAGTACGTGCGCAAACATATACATTTTGTGTTTATCCTTACATGCCTGCATGCCCACATGCCTGTATGTGCTTGTGTACATGTGTGCTTGTGCATATATTATTATAATATCATAGATAAAAATGGTATGCGGAAGCTTTTAAGCAAAATTTGTACATAGTAAAGTAAATCCTGCAATAAACATAATTATTATTAATAATGGAATTGTCATATTAAATGTAATCTAATAAGAAAAGTTCCAGAGGCTGAACGAACACTGTAGATGTAGGATCAATTCTGTTGGGATGTATTCAGCCATTAATAATTATTGTTATTCACAGAATTGCCAACTTACTACATTTCCTTTTACTGAATTATTTCTACAGTAATTATTGATTTAGAATAATAAAATTTCCTTCTTACTATTCATGCAATCATCAATTCAGTTTAAATTAAAGTTGTTGATTTGCCTACAATGCTACAGAACATATTCAATACAGAAATTTCAATACAGTCATTGTCTGCCTTGCATGTGATATTTTAATATTAATGGAGTTGAAGTGTGAAGTTCACAGTAACAAGAAACACTATGAATTTCAATGTCATCGCATTGTCCCAAGATCACACAAAATTTAATGATCTAATTATGTAAAAGAATATATGTCATGCACTGCAGATCTTGTAATAAGTTGTCATTTACCTACTGATTACTGATACATTTAATAATATTATGTACATTGCTGATTAATGGCTGTGGAAATTCCAAAGCCATTAATCAGCAATGTACATAATAATGTGTGTGTTTGTGTGTGTGTGTGTGTGTGTGTGTGTGTGTGTGTGTGTGTGTGTGTGTGTGTGTGTGTGCGTGTGCAGATACAGTAAGATAATTAGAATCTTGATTTTCCTGTAAAAACATCTAAATTAAATTATACATAAGCTCTAAATAGCCAACCACATTTTATGTATTCCATACATTTGGAATGGTATATTCATTGATGTTTGAAATATATCAGATATTCTATCAATTACATTTCTAATTAATGAAAATTAATAATAATATGGAGGTACTACTATCTCATTCTATACATTATATAATATATAATATTATGCATATAGTATAGAAATTTATCAGTATGCTACTTTTTGTTAATGCAATCCATTGAAACCATGGTAATATTAGGACATACCTCTAATCATTGTCATCAGTATAGTGTGTAATACTAATGTTGTTAATGTATTCTCAGTCTATATCAATATCTATAACACTATAATAATAACATTCAATATGGTCCATATTTCATGCCACACTCCATACTTCACTGATTACACGCTAATTTTGATATCTATATCACAATAATAATTATTATAATGGTACAAAGCCTTGTGGAATTATTTTACACTCTGCATGAAGCTTTCTCTAGAGTGCTTGCTTTTGATGCTGTGGAATGTCCGTAGAAGATTCGCATATTTCTTCTTCAAGAGCATGTACATTTTTCCAAGACGAGTGTACTTTACCGGAATTGTCCGTAATAATTTTGCAATCTGTTGCTTCCCATTTGGCTTGTCTAGCATTCTTTGTAATATCTTGATTTTTCGTGTAATGTTGGTTTTCCTATCCTTAAGGTGGTAGTACTTGTTGAGGAGAGTGTAATACTTGTAGGATATTTTGAAATTGCCTTTTGTCATCTTGGGGTGATGCAGTGTGTGAAGAGCTTTCAGATACTTATGTTTGTATGCTTTGTACAACACAGGGTAGGTCTTTTCACTTCGAGATGCATGAGGTGATGAAGAATTTTGTTCCTGGTCATGTAGTCCTTTTCTTGCAGATTTCCAAGTATTTCTTGAAGCTTCTGCTTGTACGTAAGTGTTCAGAATCTTTCCTTCATCATCACTGATTTCTGATGGTATTGTACTATCCCCAGCATTGAAATCCTCTTTGCTTGTAGGGGTCTTACGGTTGCTTACAGCAATTCTCTCCTCATTCTGCCTATTACGATCTATGGTAGAATAATTATAATAATATTTTGTGGGGATATTGATCGTGTTTTCAATTTTTGAAGTAATAAAGTATATAAATATAAAGATACTGTACCATGTGCCTACCTCCTGATTCTTCTAAGGAGGCAATCACTGCTGTCCCTAATTGCAGAAGGAGGTAGCATCTGAGGATGTAAGCTGTAACTGTTCCCATACGACCTCTTCACTCCTGATCTGTGGCAATTGGTTAGTAAGGTATAAAGGTATACCTCGATCCTTGCACTAGACGATCTAGATCAATACCAACATACGTACAGCAGCTCTACAGTGTAACCCACTGTGTGTGTAAGTATACACGTGACATTGGCTGAAATCCCCTTACTTACTTGTTATAGAATCATACAGTGTATTACAACAGAGTAGTATGGTACTGTTACATTTATTGTTATAATAGACTGTATAATTCAGTCTAGTTTAATATTAGTCACTAAATATCACAATGACATTGTACATAATTATACATTTATTATATATATATATATATATATATATATATATATATAAATATATTGTATTATATATGTATGCACTCTATTGTTATAGTGTCTATGTACATATTCACTTTGATTTCCTAATCAACACAAATATGTCTACTAGGTAGGGGGACTAATACCTCAATAGACTATAGTCAGCGCTGAATTCCACGACTGCATGCTGTTGAATTCAATCCATTGTAACTCTCTGATCGTACGGTTACATAATTCAATTTCACGAATAGGATGTGAATTAACGACTGAATGGAGTGTGCACACATTTTCCTCCCATACATCATATTGTCGTGGTACCACATTCAAATGTTGTACACAATGAAATTGCATCGAATGTCCTTCCCTCCGCAATTTGTTAAATTGACTCAGAGAAGTTGTTATAGAGATTTCCGTACAATGAAACCTCTGATAGTTGACTCTTCCAAATATATTAAGTACACAGCATAATAAACCTCTCTACAAAAGACAGGAGTTTCAGTCCCAGTATAATTCCTACCATCCTTTTGAACCTGTACCAAGTAGGAAAACCTCTCTACAAAGAACACATGCTATCCCTAGTGTATTTGATATGGATGTTCCCCTGTAGTGCATGCTCAAGGTGGGATGGGAGATGCATGTAGTTGAGGACAAAGCTATAGAGTAGCCAGAGTTGTGTGTATACAAGAACAGTAGTTAGTTATAGATATAGCCGGAGTAAATGTTTAGGAACTTTCTCAATATCACAATGGAATTTATCAACTTATACCTCAAAAGCGCGAAGAAAGCAGAAATATTTACTGTTCCATGATATCCTGGTGTGCCTTGCATGTACATAGATGCTGCATTGGTTTGCCTGAGACTTGAGAAGAAACTGTAATGTATACTTGGTTTGAGTATTCACTACTGTAACAATGGATCAATTATAACAATTATTATTAGTATTATATATAGACTTTCTTACAAACAAATTGAATAATGTATAGGAGTTATACGCAGTTACTTTTATATTATGTAGAGATATCATGTAGACATGCTATATGAATAATATAGAGCAGGGGAAGTTCCACAGAACAATATTTGGGATAGAGACAAGGTAATCGATGTTGCATTGCACTGGCATGCCATCACATGGCTATGAGCTGCATGGCATATGTTTGATATGCACGTTTGTCTCCAAAGCCCTTACGGTCACAGCATGCAGAGCTACGAGACACCCTCTTCAACAGCTTCTTTAACTATTGGCTTAGCATCCCAACAGACAACAACTCGTGAATAATTCTTGTGAGGACACGGAGGACATAGGCCACTAGTGCTCCCCTCACTCACTCTCATTTCAGTCTGTGGTGCAATGCATCAATACAATGTCATACTGCATTGCAGTGGGTATATATAGCATAATAATTATTATGTTACTATACAAATGTTACAGCTAATCATCCATTATGTTTCATATTATCTATACACACTTTTACATTCCAAGCAACTAGTGATAACATTAAGTAAATTTAGACTTATTAATTACACACGTGAAATGTAAAAACTAAAGTACAGGCCACTGTCTGCACATAATACATAGACAGTGTACAAAATACAAATTCAAATTTAGACTGCACAAACACACTATATACATTTCCTATCATCGCGAAGAGGATTAACAGTTACTACATTATAACATTATGCAATTTTGTTAACCAAGATATTTGCAGCTATATTGTACCTCAATTCAAAGTTTCGGATTTCAACACATCCACTACTATACTACAGTTACTTAGCACATCAAATTAATCTATTTGATTCAAATGGAAAATTTTTTTCACTTGTGGCTTGGTCGGTAGTTTGTATTTTATAGAATTTTTCTCTAATAAATCATACAAAGTGAATGTAAGAGATTTCTAGCTCATTTGGGGAATAGGACTACCTTGAAGCATGTGACAAACTGAGGGTGGCTCAGCAGCTGTAGGAGCAAGACATTATGATATCGCATGTTGTGATTCCTTGGATGACGGCACCCACCTGAACGAATAGGCCAGCAACTATGGAGCAAATGCATTACCTTTTTCAACATTCCAATACAGGGATTGCTACTTTTATCTAAATTCGGTCCTTTGATTAAATTGTGTTTATTTTTATATATCCAAAGAAGGTGTTTTTCTTTCAGGAACTTGTGCTTCAATTCATGGAATGATTTCTGCAGTACAAAATATTTCCTTACATATGTTTTCATTTTTGCTGGTGAGGCATGTTCCAGAAGATTGATGTATTTTGTCCTGGCATTTTGAGCACTTTTCTTTAAATTTATATAGTTCTTCAGTAATTCTTGGTATTTGTGCATTTTCATATGTTTTCTTTTCTCTATATGTTTCTTTCTCTGTTTGAGTTTTTCAAGGAGTCTCTTGTAGCCTGTTTGATATTTCTTATACAACACTTTATAAGGTAGATTTTTCTTCTCAAAGTATTTTAACAGGTTGTTGTGCTCCCTTTGCTGTTCATAAATAGCGAATTTCCTCAATAAGAATGGCATTAAATGAAAAACATGATTTAGGGATGTTCTTAATTCACTTCTGGTGAGCAATTCTTCCAGTACACTGTTAGCATGTATAGTTTTTGAATCTTGCGCTAATTGCATGGTATCTTTTACACCTTGGTGATTTGTGTCTTGGAGTGCTTTTTGTGCTTGAGGAAGGGCATGTTGGCTTTGTGAGGTTGCATGATGAGCCGTTTTTAACCTCAATTCAGACCTTGTGTACCCCGGAATACCACCATCAGAAGCTTGCATAATCCTAGCTGGAGAGAGAGTACTTACTGTTTAAAAAACTGTGCACCAAAGTGCATGCACACTTTACTGCCCCTCCATCATGCTATATGGAAATGCAAAATGCATGCTGGACTATATGTACTTGGATATTATCATGCATACTACAATATGTGCACAACATTAATTTCATTCAGAAATGATTCTATGTATGATATGCTGATTGCTGCACTCTTTTGATGTCGATGGGTATTATGTATGTAAGAACAGATGACATCTATATACCAGTGAAACAAACTCACAACAATGCAGCATGTACACCCTTGTAGGATACAGTGCATATCAAAGGCACCTCCTGAATTAGAATATTTATTAAACTAACTTGGTTCTTGGTTTACAACAAAAATAATATTTTTGCAATCTTGCTTATATCTAAAAATTCATTGCAAATGAGAATAATTATAATATTACTCTTACCTTGTGTTTTATGTTGAGTGTTTTCTTCTGTGTTTAGGCCAATGTATCCCTCTCCTTCTTCAGGAGCTTCCCCTCTGGCCACTATGCTGTTCAAATTCACAACATTCCTCTCAAGTCGTGTAGGTGGTGAATGGACTGCTAAACTACACCAGATAGATTCTAGCAAAAGTAAGAAGATCACGGCTTTCATTCTCCGCTACAGTGGACCTGTTACTTTCTACGGAATCTTCATGCAAGGTTCACTCTGGCGCTCCTTAAGACGGTGTAGGCATGAATTTAGCCTCCGACGGTCTGCTCCGCTCTATCAGAAAGCTTTGATTCTCTAGCTCCTCGTATCTCTGTGTGTGTCCTCCTTACTCTTAGTTGGGCTGTATGGTGTACATGCAAAGGCTAACTGTATGCAATGTTAATACAGGTATATTAGTTTCAATTATTATATTAAGTATTAGCATAGGGATCATCTGTACTTACTAATACTACAAATTATACGCGATGACCACAAAGGACAATTCGATCACTCAATAGCGTATCCAACTATTGGCATTTCCGATCTCATTGAATACAATTTGCAAAGCACAATGTCATTTTATGGGGAAACATAGGAAATTCTATTCAAATGACTATTGCCGACATGAATTTGGACCATTCATTAGTATACAGCCACACATATTGGAAAGTGGATCTACTTTATAGTAAAGTTTGTATAGAATTGGGAAATATTGACTACATTCAAATGTGTGGTTAGGTATGTAGGGTAGGATATGGGTACAGATGACAATTAGGATGCACACTTTGAACTCGCTCACCAGCACTGCTGTGTGGCAGATGCAATCATTCCAAATTGAATTGTCATGATTGGCAATCCGGATTTCCCACCGTACATGTGTACACATACAAGGCTCACATACAAGGTTACCATATAAGGGCTAATTCTTTTGCCGGGCATACAGTAGAACTTGCCATTCAAGACAAATGAATACCTGGACACCTGTATAAACTGAACGTTAGTTTATGGTTCCAATTCTCATATGCATATGAATGACATATTGGGGTAACTCTGGAAAATCAGGATACCTCAGTAATCAAGACACCTTTTGTGGTCCCCAAGGTGTGCGCATCATACAGATTCGACTATGTATTTCGCAAATCAAAATCTTCATGGGTAGTATATCACGATCTTGTATTCACGAATGGACAAGTTTCTACCATACTGTATTAGTTAAATAGACTGCATTTCTAGCCAAATAATGGTGATTCAATTTTTGCAGATGCACACACTGATTTGGGACATCTGCAAAAATATAGTCACCCAAAATTAAAGCAATAGTTCCTATGTGATAGTAATTAAATGATCGTTAATGGGAATGGCATGCATGCATGTGGTCGAAGCCATCTTTCTCTATAGAGTGTATCTATAGAGTGTACACTTACTAGAAAATGATTTTTATGACTTACCAAATGCGATATGAATGCATGATTTTGCCATGCAGTTGTCTGGCATATATCCACAGGACAATAGTATAATTTTGGTCACTTTGTGTACTCTGGCATTTCTGTGCGGAGTACGTACATAGTCATTAGGGTTTGTTATACAAGACTGTGATATTGTACTCAATACATGCATTACTGTTCATGTGTTTGTTGTGTGTGTGTGTGTGTGTGTGTGTGTGTGTGTGTGCGTGTGTGTGTGTGTGTGCGTGTATGTGTATGCGTGTGTGTGTGGGGGGGGGCTGGTGAGGATGTGGGTATGTTAGCGTGCTAGTGTGGCCTGCTACAATCGTCCCACGTACATGTGGCACGTGCGCCCAGCGCGTATGTGGGATGGTCGTGGCAGGCTAGACTAGTTGGCGTGTGTGTGTGTGTGTGCATGTGTGTGTGTGTGTGTGTGTGTGTGTGTGTGTGTGTCTGTGTGTGTGTGTTTGTGTGTGTGTGTGTGTGTGTGTGTGTGTGTGTCTGTGTGTGTGTGTGTGTGTGTGTGTGTGTGTGTGTGTGTGTGTGTGTGTGTGTGTGTGTGTGTGTGTGTGTGTGTGTGTGTGTGTGTGTGTGTGTGTGTGTGTGTGCATGTGTGTGAGTATGAGTATGTGTGTGGGTGTGTGCATGGTCGGGTGCATGTGTGATTTATGTGATGGGCTCCTGGGTTTTTGACTATTGAGCTTCGTATTGAAACAATTCCTCTAAGCTGTCCATTTGTTGAATTTAGTGTCATTCAATGCTACCAGTTGCAAATATAGTTATTATTGTCATGATTAGTACATTGTTTGCCCTTCATATAGTTAGTCTGCATAATATTAGGTATATATGTATATATTATATGTATATATGTTGGTAGAATTATAGTATAATATAATAATATACACACAATATTGATTATTAGGCATGGTAGATGCTGCTTTACGTGAACAAAGGAATTTTTCCTGCTTACCTTTTACATATTGTACTCTCAATGTCCACTTTCCTTCCTACGTGTTTGCAGAAAACTGCCCAAAGGATTCCTACTTCACTTGGACAATGCGAAAATGTGCAGTTGTGTTTCCTCACTAAAAGGTGGAATTGTCATCAATGCTATTTAGAGCCATAATAGAGGCGAGACAATGCGCATGCAAGTACTGTTCTAATACACGAGCAGTCAAGTAGTTTTCCTGCTTCTAACACACATGGGTTGCTAGGGAACACCCAGATGGGTGATTACCATGTGGTTGTGTGCTAATGGAATAGATAACCATTGCACTCAGTTATTATTACATATGTAACATATATAAAATGATATGAATACTGATAAGAAAGGGTATAAAAGTGCAAGTGATAATCAGGCAAGCATGATAACTGTTGCTGATTATTGCCATCACTTATCAATGCAAAGTTCAACATATCTCCATAAGTGATGATTTTTCTGTAAATTTCAGATACTATTATTGGAACGTTCAACAACAGCTATAGGATTCTGCTACACACTCTGGATGAAGCATGGAGGGTTGCCATGTTATTCAGATCAGTAGTTTTCTTATGCTTGTGCTTGCATCCAGCGCACACAACTTGCAACAGCTGACCCTTGAAGATGATGCTAACAACATTGCAGCAAGGGATTTAGTGCCATCAGCTTTTGACAAAATTGGCACAGGGTATTCATCTGAAGATGTAATGTTCAATGAGATACCATTGGCAACATCGAGTGTCAACGATGAAGATGACTACAGTGTTGGTGATGAATGGAATGAGATGCCTCTGAGACGAACATACAAGGCGAGGGGATTAAGAAAATTTAGCAATGGTTTGAGCAGAAAATCCTATGTCCAAAGCTATGATGATGTCCTGCCATACAGAAGTGAAGGGAAACGTAATATGGTTGCCTTGCAGTGGGGACTATTGAAGAGAATTGGTAGAAAATTCAGACATGCCTTGAGGGCAGTCAAACGGTCAGCTAGAAGGGTATCACACAAGATAAAGCATTTTGGAAAGAGGACAATGCACAAGACGTGGCAGTTTGTGAAAAGTAAAGGAAGGGCTATACTAAAACATGTTAAGAAATTCGGGAAGAAAGCTTTTAGGGTACTCAAGAAGATCCAAAAGGCAGTGTCTAAGGGAATGAGAACTATTGGAAAATCACTCCAAAAGTTTTCAAGATCGCTCATAAGGAAAATGGTGCTACAGAGGGCCCTTGAGATGTTGGGTGTTCCTCCTACAGTTGGCGGGCCCATTTTAGAATTGTTAAGTGGCGAGAACCCAGGTAACATTCGAACTGGCAGGATACCTGGAGGCGAATACCTCAAGGGTTTAATGAATCACAGAATGAAGAATAGCCCTGTATTCAGGAAATTCACCAGATTTATCAAAGGTGGCGGATTACAAAAGACAATTAGGCATATCTTCAGAAAGAGTGGTTTGCATAAATCCACATCATCCCTTATCAAACATAGGATTGAAAAGGTTACTAAAGGTGGAGGTTTGAAAAGGACCATCAAAAAGTATTTGCCTAAGGAAGTAAGAGGTATCTTATCTAAGCACAAACATGTCCTTAAGCATGTTGAAAGAAAATTGCTCCGAGGAATTCGGAAAGAAGTCCCTCATGAAGGTAACAATCCCACTGCAAACCAGAAGCATAGGGAAGAACAACAGCATGAAGAAGAAGGAAAACAGCAGCTTACAAAGGAACATGTGGAAGGAATAAAACATAGGCAGAATGAAAGGCATGAAGAGGAGGCAAAGCAAAGACTTGTAAAACAACATGAAAGAGCGAGAAAAAGGAAACTTGAAGAAGAGCACGAGGAAGAA
>CAUJGJ010000434.1:2746616-2751616 GCA_963170055.1 Halisarca cf. caerulea
ACATTTCTTCAAAAGGACTTGGAGGAAAGTGAAACATGTAGCAAGAAAAGTTGGGCGCAAAGTTAAGAGATTTGCTAAGAAGACATGGAAAGGAGTCAAAAAAGTATGGAGGAAGGCAAAACATGTTGTAAAGAAAATAGGCAAAGGTATCAAGAAAGTTGGTAGAAAGGTGTGGAGAAAGGTTAAGAAAGTTGGTAAGAAGGCATTCAAATTTGTGAAGAGGGTAGCTAAAAAAGCCTGGAAGGGAATAAAGAAATTTGGCAAGGCTGCCTTTAAAGTTGTCAAGCGCATAGGCAAAGCATTCTGGAAAGGCCTAAAAATGATTGGCAAGTATGTGTGGAAGTTTGTAAAGTCGCCAATTGGACAGATGTTGATACAATGTGCTCTGGAGTTCTTTGACATCCCGCCAATGGTAAGCGGACCACTATTGAAACTGATTACAGGTGGTAGTCCAATGGACATACTCAGCAGTATGATTCCAGGTGGGAAATTTATGAAAGGAGGAGGAAAATTCTTAAAATTGGCGAAAAAAGGTGGGATTTTCAAGAAGGTTGCTGGTTTTATTAAAGGCGGTGGGATGAAAAAAGTTGTTGGAAGCCTCTTCAAGAAAGGTGGCATTAAAAAGATTGTGGGAAAATTCATCAGTCGTGGCGGATTACGAAAACTTAAAAATCGTGCAATGAAACGCCTGATCAGGAAAGGGGGGCTGAAGAGAGTCATTGACAGGGCTAAGAAGATGCTAATATCACATGCGAAGAAGGCCATAAAGAAGACGGCCAAAGACATGTTCAAGGCAACGACCCCCAAGCCGGAACCACGTGTGTGACAATTTTACTCAGTTAGCATTTTGAATAAATAAAAATGGACCAAGTATATACTTCTAGCTCAATAAATGTAGGCATGCCACCCAGGTGAATAGATAAGTATAGAAAATTAAACCTTAATAATGATTTGATAAGAATCAAGATTGATATAGTATTATATATTAAAGGATACACTTCCAATGCAATTTAAGTGTATACGTATGAGCAGTTGTGTTCTCTTGTTTGAAGGGATAATTCTCATCAATGCTATTCAGTGTCATAAAATAATATATTGAAGGGTATGCAGTTGGGAGAATGACATACATGTTGTATTTGTACATACGTACATGTTGTACTTGTACATACATGTTGCACTGTTTAATATGTGAAAACTTGTTCTTAGCTGCACTTCCATACAATGCACGTGTTTTGGTGAGGAAATAACCAGTCAAGTGATTACCATGTGGTTGGGTGTAGGTGGAATAGGTAAATCATTTATGATCTCTTATCTAAATATAAGAACTATAAAATGATGTGAGTACTGATCAGAAAGGTTATAGCAGCACACAGCATGATACATACACAGGGACAGTTAGAGTGAGGAGTACTTACTATCCACGAGTATGTTGTATTGCAGGTAATCTTATTATCAGAGTATACGTTAGTTTATGCACATGAGGTACACACAGTTAAAAAATGAGGAGTATATTATATACTCCTCATTCTGTCTAGGAGTGTCTACTAATCCATGCAGGTACTTACTACAGATATAAGAAGGTTACACTGAATGATCTACTTTGAAAGGCAAAACTATGGTAGCTGCAGTACTATGATCAGAGGTAGATCTAACACGCATATTGTATCTCTTTTGGTTATGCCTGCATCCTGGCCTTCACAACCTTGCATATAATATATTTACTGGTATACCATGTGTACCTTGTCTGCCACATAATATGCTTTACATGTCATTACTGTATAACATATCAAATAATATTTTAACTAATATGCAATGTCAAATTATGAATCTTCTGTTTGTTGGTATGGACAAGCATTAGCTAAAATCTAATTAGTTATAAATCTAGTTATTTATTGAATAGAATTAGATTATATTAAGTTGTGATTCCTATAATTATACAAATTTTATAAGATTGAATAATAATTGATTTATGTACGACATAAAACGACATAAATACAGACATTGTAAGGAAAGAACTATACTGGATTTTGCTGTCCGCTGTACGGCAATACTTCTAGTATTTGAGACTCTTTCAAATCTTTACCCAATAGTTTTCACTGGGTGGAAATGCCAAGTACAAAGCAGCGTTTCTTGATTCTTTGTCTACTCATTGTAGGAGTATTCTGTTTTGCTACAACTATTGCCAAGAAACTGTTGGATGTTGATTCAGAAAATAGCAAACTCCTGAGCCATGTAACCGATACTGCTGATGATGGAGATGATTTGGAGTCTCTCGATGGCCTGATTGATGTACTGGAATCATCACGTGTGAAAATGCACAAACAAGCATTTGATGGGGAAGCACAAACATTACCTCGTGCATCAAAGGGTAAAATGCGTGGGCTGAGAAAAATCTCCTCATCAAAAGGAGTTAGCAGTGATGTATTGACAGCTATCAGCAAACTTCAAAAGGGCCAAGGTCATGGAGCAGTTAAGATACAATGGGGTTTCTTCAGGAAAGTAGGACGTTTCTTCAAAAAGGCTGCTAGAAAGGTAAAAAGAGTAGCAAAGAAAGTTGGGCGTGGGGTTAAGAAATTTGCGAAGAAAACATGGAAAGTAGTGAAAAAAGTTTGGAAGAAGGCGAAACATGTAGCTAAGAAAGTAGGCAAAGGTATCAAGAAAGTTGGAAAAAAGGCATTCAAATTTGTGAAGAAGATAGCCAAAAAAGCATGGAAAGGAATAAAAAAATTTGGCAAAGCTGCTTTTAAAGTTGTCAAGCGCATAGGTAAAGCGTTCTGGAAAGGCTTAAAAAAGATTGGCAAGTATGTATGGAAGTTTGTGAAGTCACCAATTGGTCAGTTTTTGCTCAAAAGTGCCCTTCAGTTCTTTGGAGTACCACCAATGGTAAGTGGACCAATCTTGACACTGATCGCAGGTGGTAGTCCAATGGATATACTCAGCAGTATGATTCCAGGGGGGAAATTTTTGAAAGGAGGAGGAAAACTCTTAAAATTGGCGAAAAAAGGTGGGGTTTTCAAGAAGGTTGCTGGTTTTATTAAAGGCGGTGGTCTGAAGAAAGTTGTTGGCAGCCTCTTCAAGAAAGGTGGCGTTCGGAAGATTGTGGGAAAATTTATCAGACGTGGCGGAATACGAAAAATTAAAAGTCATGCAATAAGAAACCTGATCAGGAGAGGAGGGCTAAAATCAGTCATTGACAGGGCTAAACATTTACTAGTGTCACATGCTAAAAGTGCCATGAAAAACACAGCCAAGAACATGATCAAGGCAAGATATCATCGTTCAAGACCACGTGTGTGATGAACTCATCAATGTAGCGACTTCAAGCGAATATAACAGTAATTCTCACTATATAGATGTAGGCATTACCTGTGTTATACACAGAACGATTAGTATTCTAACCATGTCATGGAATGAAAAAATGTTTATTAGTAATTATAATTGTGTGTGATTGGTAAAAATAAGATTGCATGGTATTATAATATTTTTGTAATGTTATATATTATATATATATATATATATATATATATATATTATATATATATAACATTATTAAAAATAATATATGATAGTAGCAATTAAGTTACATTGGTGTGTGTGTGTGTGCGCGCGTGTGTGCACTCGTATGTGTGTGTGTGTGTGTGTGTGTGTGTGTGTGTGTGTGTGTGTGTGTGTGCGTGTGTGTCTAAGCTACAGATAGCACTAAAATATCTAAACAAGTAACACTGTTGAAAGGCATGAAGGAAACCTGCAGTATGTGTGTATCAGATGAACATCATTCTGATACACACATTGTATCTTTTTTAGGTTGTGCTTGAATGAGGAGTACTACTTTCCAGGCTTGAATACATGGGTTGGTTTATGCACATGAGGTATACTCAGGGAATGAATGAGGAGTACTTACTATCCAGGAGTATGTATTAAACCAGGTACTTACTATCAGGGTTGGTTTATGTACTTGAGGTATACACAGGGAGAGAATGAGGAGTACTTACTATCCAGGAGTATGTACTAAACCAGGTACTTACTATCGATCAGGGTTGGTTTATGTACATGAGGTATACACAGGGACAGATCGAATGAGGCGTACTCACTATCCAGGAAACTACTAAACCAGGTACTTACTATCAGGGTTGGTTTATGCACATGAGGTGTACACAGGGACAGAATGAGGAGTACTTACTGTCCAGGAGTATGACATGTACTAATAAAACCCGGTACTTATTCTTATCATATAAGCAGGTATACATTGCATGCAGTAGACTAAGTTTGAAACGGCATCAATGGTAGCTTCAGTACTATTGATCAAGAGGAAGACCTAACACACAGATTGTATCTTTCTAGGTTTCAATTAATTGTGCATGCATACTGGCCTTCACAACCTTGCATAATTTGTTGCTACATATTATGTACATTGCCTGCCACATAATATATAACATTATGCAATACATATCGAATTATTATTTAATATCTGCATTATGCAATGTCATATTAATCTAATGAATCTTCTCTTTGTCGATATGCACATCATCTAGCTAGTTATGAAAGCTAAAATCAAATTAATAGTTATTCATTGAATAGAATTACATTATATTTTGTTGTGCTTCCTATAGTATTGATAAGGTTGAATAGTAATTGACTAATGTACGACATAAAATGATATAAAAACGGGCATTACAAGGAAAGAACTATACTGGATTTAGCTGTCAGCGCTAGCCGTA
This sequence comes from Halisarca cf. caerulea, assembly GCA_963170055.1. Taxonomy (NCBI): domain Eukaryota; kingdom Metazoa; phylum Porifera; class Demospongiae; order Chondrillida; family Halisarcidae; genus Halisarca; species Halisarca cf. caerulea. Next base: position 2,751,335 of record CAUJGJ010000434.1, read on the forward strand.
CAGCAATACTTCTAGTATTTGAGACTCTTTCAAATCTTTACCCAATAGTTTTCACTGGATGGCAATGCCAAGTACAAAACAGCGATTCTTGATTCTTTGCCTACTCATTGTAGGAGCATTCTGTTTCGCTACAGCTATTGCCAATAAACTGTCGGATGTTGATTCAGAAGATAGCAAACTCCTGAGCCACGTGACCGATGCTGCTGATGATGGAGATGATTTGGAGTCTCTTGATGGCCTGATGCGCACACAAACAGTTGATAAGGAAGCACAAACTTTGCC
>CAUJGJ010000434.1:2781616-2784116 GCA_963170055.1 Halisarca cf. caerulea
AAAAGGAATACAGTAACTGTAACATGCATTTTCCTATATTCAGATACATACGTATGTGTTTTGCCATGATTGCATATGGACAACTATAGTGACTATAACCTATAGGATACCATTGCATGGAAATTGAATTATATAGCATTCATGCAATGGCAAATTGTCCCATTGAAAGATTCCACGTATAATTCATGCTATTCATCATGACAATTTGATACTCATGATATCATGCTTCCATATACTTGTCGTAATGAAGTTGATTCATTCAATTTGGCAAATAGTTTATACAATAGCATAATTTTCCGCAATCAAAACACATTCTTCAGACAAGTAGGAACAGAACACGGAATTGAATCAGCATTACATTGTGAGCTACATATTGTGAGTTGCTCAGTGCAATTCAAGCATCCATGCGTACAGGAAAGGCCGATTCACACCTAAGGGCATACTGAAAACCATCGTAAACAATACATACAATTGATGGTCTGCACTTTTCCTCACTGTTACAATTGCACACTGAGCTCGAGTGTGCGTCTTCACCATCAATTGTTTTCATATATAATGGTATTAGTGTATTAATATAGTATTAGTAATATATAGATGAATTTTGTCCATTGAAATGTATAAAACCTCATAATAATCTTTGAATACCACGAAATGTGCTGTCGTTAATAATTCTATCTTATACCACCATGTATAATTAAAAAGTGGTAGTATTATGAATGAGTTTCATATTAAATTTTCATTCAATCAGATGTATGTGTGTGTTGTGTGTGTGTGTGTGTGTATGTACTGTGAAACCACTCCAAACAGTACCCTCTGTATTTCTGGAACCCCCTCCTAATATATGTGTCCTATGTTTGCTGCACATATAATACTATAATGGAACCTCTCTAATCAGAATATTGCTCAAAACCAATTAAAACCATTTTTCCATTTGTCCCTAGGATGTTCAGTTTAGATACCCATTGATCATGAGTTACTCTGTAATACACTTCAAAGCACATAACGTACAGGAGTGTATCATATGCCGGACCAGACTTAGAACAATATAAAAGCTTATGAAACACATTGTCAAGTAAGTTTACTGTCTACTATACTTGCATCACTATGCAGCTGCACTAGCTTATAGTCCTCAATATAACACTTCCAAAGAAGAAAAAACAGAAAATTGATTCTATATTCTATACTGATTCTATTCTTTAACTATCATGAATTGTAATTAAATATGCCAACTGTAATTTTTGCCAACTGCATGCTTAAATTTGATTCAAGTCTAGGTATTATATATATATATATATATATATATATATATATATTTATTATTATTATAGTGAAACCACTTTATTATATAAGGACACCATAATAGGTACCATTATTATTATAATGTTTACTTATACAAAGGTTATATAATTATGTTAAATTGATATGCATGCATATGTGCGCACACACACACACACACACACACACACACACACACACACACACACACACACACACACACATACGTACACACACACACGCCACACACATATACACACACACACACACACACACACACACATACACACACAAACACACACACACACACACAAACACACACACACACACTAACATACGCCCACAGACACACACATAGCACACACACACACACACACACACACACACACACACACACACACACACACACACACACACACACACACACACACACACATGCCCACACACATGCACACACATGCCCATAAACATACAGGACATCTACATGACATTGTATATTGATATTGGTGTTATGTAATGGAGGGTAGAAGAATTCATAAAGCGAGGGATTTTATGTGTTTCTTATACACATGGGTTCGACTGATGGACATGGAAGTGATGTCATTCCCAGCTATCAATTGTATTTTTGTAACTTCATCAACATTTTGAGAGATCCTTGAGCATGCACTCTACAATCTGAATTAAGAATTTTCTACATGGTAATAATAATTATAGTATGATGTATGACGATGTGTATGTTGATTCAGCACTTCTGCAATCATACATGGCAAGAGAATATTATGTTAGTTCAATACCTTTAATGTGCTGGAAGTTGCAATCGATCACTCAATCGCTGAGTGCTGTTTCATCACTGTTCTTTATGCTTACTATAATTATCTAATTCACGAGCCAAACTCATTAGATATAAGAGGGGCTTGTGTAGGAATGGGTGTTTCAGTTTTCTTTTTGTTTCATAAGAATCTGATATACAATTTGACTATAAGATTATTTCTGTACTGCAGCTCCAGCTAGCTGTTTGTGGGTGTAGTAATTGTTACTATGGAGATCCCAGAGACGTTAGAATGCAAATGTCTTCAAGAAAGCTCTGCAGCAGTAACCCGTGTGGTTTTGAGCTGTTGTATTTGAGATGTACTGGGGTTCATCCAATTACAGTGTGATGTGTAGTGGATGAGTATATAATATACAGTATAGACATGAGATAGTATGGTGACAATGATTAGTTAGG
>CAUJGJ010000434.1:2789116-2804116 GCA_963170055.1 Halisarca cf. caerulea
ATTGAACACATTGTCAATAGCTTCCATTCATGTAACAGATTTGAATAGGTTTCCATGCATGTTGCTAGTTAGATTATTCAATTATTTATGCAACAATTCCCAGAGTTATATACACAGTGCAATTCCTATACAAAAAACCTCTCCAACAGCAGAAACCTTTCAATTATTATAACAGACTGCATCTTTCATGAGTCTAGACAGATAACTGTGCATATAAAATAACCTCTGAATAGGGGTATCCTCAAAATAACAAACTGTTTTTCAGGTTCCATAATGTCCGCTAATAGAGAGGTTTCACTGTACATAACAGTAGTTGTGAATGAATATGTCCCACAGGCAAGAGCTCCAATCACTGCAGTATAGTCATCATAGACTTGGTACAGTCATGTCATCATATTTCAATATCGTAGTACAATCAAATTTCTATTGTACACATAATAGTATGAATACTCAGCAACTGCATTGTGAAATATCCTTAGAAGCTTTGAAAAAGTCCATTTACTGCACACTACTAGATTCAGAACATGAAAGACAAAGGCTTCAAACTTACTTGAATTTAAATACATGCAGTGAAATCTAAATATGTATATGTGCTGTATATACCTTGGCTCAACCATATAATATTATATAAAAAGACTCTGTATACTACTATGGCTCCACTCAAACAGAGATGCCATAGACTAAGAATATTTTGCATACAACCTCAGTTGGAATCAGCACATATGACATAATTTTCTGCACAAGGCTTAATCTTACTTTTACTTAGCCTTTATTGATAACATTTAGTATAAACTTTGGTTTGTTTGTGGGTGAATGCTACTGAATGCACAATGTTTATAACACCCACAAACTCACATACACAAACACACACACACACAATGTTTATAACACCCACAAACTCACACACACGCATGTGCACACACACACGTGCACACACACACACACACACACACACTCACGTGCACACACACACACACACACACACACACACACACACACACACACACACACACACACACACACACAAACACACACACACACACATACACACAATGTTTATAACACCCACAAACTCACACACACAACCATACTCACACAGACACACACACACACACACACACACACACACACACACACACACACACACACACTGTGTATATTGGCTGCTTTGGTGAACAATAATATTAATTGAATTTTTAATGTTGTGAGCAGATCAGAATAATTCGTACTGTCATTTTTGTAGCACTTGAAATCATTTCATCTCAATGGTATATGCACACAATTGAAGCACACACTCTCTCTAGATCTCTCTCTCTCTCACACACACACACACACACGTGCGCACACACACACACACACACACACACACACACACACACACACACACACACACACACACACACATAATACTAGGTAAAATTTTCAAATATTCAACATAATTATTATTGACATAATAGTTATGCTTTCCATTCTGGTTTGACTTAATTTATGACCAATGCATGATCATTAGTTCTCTTCCAACTAATCAAGGTTGATCATCTTGTCATTGGTGTTGTATTTTAACAGGGCTTTTGTCATGGTTTATGGGTAATATTAGTTGTTGCTAGAGTATATTATACATAAAACTCCAATCATTATGGATGATCGGTCTTTGAATGTGCGGGTTCTAGCTCTAGTGCTGTGAATTTTCCTTCCTGCAGTAACGCAAATAAAATAACCAACATAGCCTTATATACAATCTATAAGCTTAGGCAGACCATTATGTTGGATCCAGTCATTATCATCAAAGATTGCCATCACAATGTGATTTCTAAGACAAAATTTCATGTTGTGTGTTATATGTACTACAAACATGCATGCATGCACTATTAACTGGAAGTGTCACAATGCTCATGCATCTATAACAGTGTATGCTTGTACAAGATATTTATCGAGCATTAGTATTATTGTAAAAGAGATGGCAAAAACCAATAAATTTATTGATTCAGAAATGTAGCTGCAATGATTTTTAATGGAGCAATTAATTCTCTCGTCGGTGCATACTAGATAAATTATAAACAATTTGGTGTTACAGTAGATATAATAGTTACTGATATAGGTTGCAGTCAGTCTTCTTCTAGTCATTGAGGATGCTATTCAATATGGGTGGGGCATCTCAACCCTGCTTGTACATGGCTACCATTCGTGATTTGTAGTGTCCAGTTGACAATGTACTTGAGATTTGGTAAGAAAAGTGCTAGGGCTATTGCCTATAACCTGCCCCAGAGGTTCTTGGGCAGGTAGAGCAATGGGCCTGTCTGGCAAGGCATTTTGATATGCCCTACCGGCCTGCCCCAGTGGTTCCTCCAGCCCTGCCCCAGTGATTCCTCCAGCCCTGCCCATATGTACAAACTTTATGGCCGAGAACTATGATCAACTGATGTCATGCGCATGCAGCCTGACATGTGCATGTGTGTATGGGGTATTCATGGCCCTGATTAGCAAGGAGACATGAGCAGTTTCCTAAGTACTGTGAATTCAAAGCAGCTCAAAATAGGACATTTATTACAATGTGTGATATAATGGACTATAAGTATAATTTATGCTTACGATTCATGCATAGAAAGTTACAGTAACTATATGTATGTATATAATATATCCAATGGATAATATTGTTTAATTGTTGACGAATATTAATATTTTTCTCATTAAGCTAATAGACTAAGACTTAAGCTTTTTTTAACTTAACCTCTCCTGTAGCTTGAGAGGAACATGCTTTGCCATACACAATAGTATTATTGTGCTTACGGGAAAAGAACAAAGGCCACAATAGCATTGCAGTAACGGGAATAATGAGTCTAATGGTATGTACTCAATGTATTATTCATCGATTCCCTTTCCCACTTCCACTAAGTTACTACTGAACCTCCTATAACTTACGTACCTTCATTCACAGATAATAATGTTGAATGCTTTTCCGGGATATCATTGAAATTGTTCAATGACTGCTCGTGAATAGCAGAAAGACTGTGAGTATACACACACAGGGATTGCATTGTGTTCAATAGGAAAAATTGTAAACAAGTGTAAAACAGTGCTGTAGATTATATAAACATTCCATTGTAAGCTGTTCCTGCTGTTCTCATGCGTGAATGTCTACAATAACAGTATTGAAGACATGCCTCATGTCATTGAGTGCGTTGAATATGTTTCCATGATGTTAATTTAAATTAATATCTGAATCTGATTAAGCAATTCACGCAACAAAGGCACGTTAACTTGGATGAAATTAGTGTTTCCTATATTTAGGACTCCACTCTTTGAACTCCAATTGAACACAAATTATATTATTAGTATGGTAAGACTTATAGCTTTCATTCATGTAATAGGTTTCCATGCATGATGCTTGTTAGATTATTCAATAATTTATGCAACAACTACCATAGTTACATACACAGTGGAATTCCTATACAATTAAACTCTCCAACAGCAGAAACCTTTCTACAACAGACAGCATGCTTTCACGAGTCTAGACAGATTACTATGTATATAAAGTAATCTTTGAATAGGGGCAACCTCAAAATAACAAACTGTTTTTCAGGTTCCAAAATGTCCGTTAATAGAGTGGTTCCACTGAACATAATAGTTGTAGTTGGAAATGAATATGTTCCACAGGTGAGAGCTCCAATCATTGCAGTATATAAGCACACAGTGTCACACTCATATTGCATGCACACATGCATAGACTAGCACATGTAACCATGTACACGCACACAATATACACGGCTATAATGGTATGATTATTTTCAATTTCATCATTGACACGCAATGACAGAAATATATACATTAGACTTCACTCGACTATCCAAGCTGTGCCTATTTATCAAGTTTATCCACACAGGATAAAGGTATGCATGGTACCGGTACCACACGAATCTACTCAGTTCACCTAACACACTGATTAGCCTTTATATGGCCTGATCATATCAATTGATTATCCTAGAGAACAAGCAATACCCACACCTCTGCAAATCAAATAGACTTTAGGGTTACGGGACCTCCTGGCAAAAGCACATGCTCTCCTCGCATTTTTGCAATTTGCATGTTTCCTCACAAATCTTTTAACTTTTCGGAAAGTCCTTTTAAACCATCCCCACTGACCCTTGGCGACATTGCGGGCCAACTCTCTTCCAAGCAATTCATCAATATTGTCAAAATCGTCTTCTTCCATGGCTAAAATGTTTCCATCATCATCATCATCATCATCATCATCATCATCATTGAAGTCCTGTATCCTCTTGCTCACTTCCTGAGCTTCACCATCCAAGCCCCAATCCTCCTCAGCAGCAAAAGATGAGGAGATAGCAATACTGCCAATCAGCAAAAGGAGCAACTTGCTTGAGAGCATTATTGCAGTTGTTTCTTGTACTATCCGATGTGCACAGTTTTTTTTTCAAAAGCAGGTTGGTAGACTCCACAGATGGCTGATATTTATACCCTCCAAACTGGGTCATCAAGCCTTCACACTAACTCAAAATTCCATTCAAAGAAAGCAGTCACACAATGGTTTCAATTGGGCATATACAATAGCCCTCATTCACAAATTATTTAATAGTTCCGAGGTGAGTACTAGTATGATTAAAGTTGTTCAATGGCAACACATGCATGAACAGCAGAGAGACTGTGAATGGGTATACACACATAGATTGTATTGTGCTTAACCTTTTATTGTGGACGATATGATTGCGCAATCACCCCTTTATCGTGGACGAGCCACTATAGTGGCTCGTACTTCTTTTGTCATTTTAAGAACGAATTAAATGTTTACTGGCTCAATTTCCCATCTAACGAAAGTTAAAACATGTTGCTAGTATCAACATAAGCGATAGATAACAAAAATAGTAACACGAAAGCTAGAAAAACACAAAATCCTAAGCGTACCGTATACGTACTGCTGCATCAGACGAGTTTCAGGAACAGGGAGATAATGACAAAAACGAGTTCAGAATTAATCTGGCTTGAGAAACGATGGCACAGTACCTCTCTAGAAAGCGGAAAGGACGAACTAGCATTAACAGTGTGCCTCCTTTCCTGCGATTTGTGAGCGTCACTCCCTTCGACGTTGACAATCTTCGGAGCGACATAATCTGCCATTATAGCTCGTCAATTCTTTCCAGGAAGCAAACCAAGTACAGCGGCAAGCAAAGTAAGGAAATCGATCCCATTCTCTCTGCGTAGTTCCTGATTTTAGATTTAGCCACACTAAAGAACGCCATTTTTATTCCGCATAACTAGGATTTTTCGGGACATTAATGTATATTTATTGCATAACACCGTAAAACGGGATCGAAAATAACTTTTAGTATGTGTTCTAACTTCGTTATAACCCATATTAGAAGGTTCATACTTACAGAGTGTGTTACTATTGCTACGTATATGCTTTGTATAAAATTTGAACAAAATGCGCTAAACTTTCGTCATCTTCCACAACCACGGGTTGAGCCACTATAGTGGCTCGTCCACAATAAAGGGTTAATAGGCCTTATATGCAATCTATAGGCTTTGGTAGAACATTATGTGGGATGTAGAATTATCTTCACGCCTCACATGCATGTGTGATTTATATCAAAGATTGCCATGATCGATTCATAATGTGATTTCTCAGCCAAAATGTTATGTTGTGTGTTATAACGTACTACAAACTATCTATAGCAGTGTATGCTTGTACAAGTATTGAGCATTATTATTATATATGTTGTAAAAGGGATGGCAACTACCAATAAATTTATTGAAAATTAATGTAGCTGCAATGATTTGTAATGAAGCAATTAATTCTCTCCTCGGTGATAAATGATAAGCAATTTGGTGTTACAGAAGATATACTAGTTACTGATATAGTTTGCAGTCAGTCTTCTTCTATATAGTCCCTAGGCCTGAGCATGCTATTCAATATGGGTGGGGCATCTCAACCCTGCTTGTATATGCCTACCATTCGTGATGCGTAGTCTCCAGTTGACAATGTACTTTATTAAGGTTTTGGAAGAAAAGTGCTAGGCCCATTGCCCTACCAGCCTCAGTGGTTCTTGGGCAGGTAGAGCAATGGGCCTGTCTGGTAGGGCCTTTTTATATGCCCTATATACTGGCCTGCTCCAGTGGTTCCTCGAGGATCCGGCCCTGTCCCATATGTACAAAGGTTATGGCCAGGAATCATGATCGACTGATGTCATGCGTATGACGCCTGACATTAATTTTCTTATCGCTCACCATAATTAGTAACAGTAAGTAGGAAAGTAATCGAGACAAGATCAGCTGTACATGCTTTGCCATACACAATAGTATTGTGCTTACAAGAAAGAACAAAGGCCACAATACCATTGCAGTATCATGTGAATAATGAGCCTATAAAGGAATGTACTGATTGAATGTATTATTCATCGATTCCCTTTCCCACTTCCACTAAGTAACTACTGAACCTCTTATAACTTACGTACCTTTATTCACAGATAAATGTTTTGAATGGTTTTGCGGGATACCATTGAATTTGCTCAATGACTGCTAAAGTGAATAACGGAAAGACTGTGAGTATACACACACAGGGATGCATTGTGTTTAATGTAGGAAAAATGGTAAACAAGTATAAAAAAATTATGTACACATTCCATTGCAACCTGTTCCTGCTGTTCTCATGCATGAATGTCTAAATTAACAGTATTGAAGACATGCCTCAAGTCATTGAGTGCATTGAATATGTTTCCATGATGTCAATGTAATTAATATCTGAATCTTAAATTAAATATAAGCAATTCACACAACAAAGGCACGTTAACTTGGATGAAATTAGTGATTCCTATATTTAGGACTCCTCTCTTTGAACTCGAATTGAATGCAAAATCAAGACTTATAGCTTCCATTCATGCATGTAACAGATTTGAATGGGTTTTAATGCATATTGCTTGCAATATTATTCAATAATTTATGCAACAATTACCAGAGCTACATACACAGTGGAATTCCTATACAATTAAACTCTTCAACAGCAGAAACCTTTCTATAACAGACTGCATGCTTTCAATAGACTAGACAGATTACTATGCATATAAAATAACCTCTGAATAGGGGTAACCTCAGAATAATAAACTGTTTTTCAGGTTCCAAAATGTCCGTTAATAGAGAGGTTCCACTGAACATAACAGTAGTTGTGAATGAATATGTCCCACAGGCAAGAGCTCCAATCACTGCAGTATAGTCATCGTAGATGGTCCATGTCATCATATTTCAATATCGTATAATATAGTACAATCACATTTCCATTGTACACATAATAGTGTGAATACTTATTAACCACTTCATTGTGAATTATCCTTAGAAGCTTTGTATAAGTCCATTGATTGCACACATTGTCAAATAGATTCAGAACATGAAAGACAAAGGCTTTCAACTTCCTGGCATGTACATATATGCACTGAAATCTAAATAATTATGTTGTATGCATATGTGCTGTATATACCTTGGCTCAACCACATACAGACTCTGTATACTGCATGCTATGGCTCCACTCAAGCAGATATGCCATAACTCCAGATCTCATAACATTTGCATAATACCTCAGAAGGAATTAGTACATGACATAATTTGTTGCACAAGGTCAGGTTCAATTTAATTGCTCCAGGAGATCTCTTTATCTCATTGCAGGTAACCATAGCTAGGATGCATTGTCCGTTCAGGAAGCATGCATTGAACTCAGTAACTGGAGTAAGAATCACTGTATGTGCTCAAATTTTCACAGATTGACAATATTATCGATTTTCGCAGTTTTTAATTTTGCAGATCCCACTTTAATCCTGCATATATTTAGCCTTTCATTGATAATATCAACGTCTGTTTGCTTAACTGGAAAAAAAAAGGGAGAAACGGCACTGCAGTACAGCGAATCCTGCAAAAGTTTCATGGTGTGAAAATTTGAGGGCATACACTACAACTAATACTCAGTCTCTTGTTTATGACTTTTCTCGCTGTCCACTTTAGGCAATGCAGTTTCATGTACCTTGTACCTTTGTTCATTGTGTCAGACTTTTTGATTTATGATGAGATCTAGTGTACAAATTCATGCATTCTGTTGTTATGAATATGTCTTTGATAAATGGTTACTATATTAGCATTAGTTGCTGCCTCCCTGCATTCAACCAGAACGGACTTTAATTTTGATTGGGGCCACCTTCACATAGATATTGCCATTGTAGCCTCCTTTATAGCCTCCGCTCATGGATCCACCTCCTTGGAGACCACCTCCTTGGTAACCACCTCCTTGGTAACCCCCTTCTTGGTAACCATCTCCTTGGTAACCATCACCAGTAAATCCATCACTTGGAGGCTGTGGTTTCATCCCAAGCAACTTAGGAATAAACTTGCCAATCAATTTACGGCCCAGTTTCCCCAGAAAACCTTTTCCTAATGTACCAAATTTTCTTAAAAACCTCTTTCCATATTTTCCAAGAAACCTCTTTCCATACTTGCCCAAAAACCTCCTTCCGTACTTACCTAAAAACCTCTTTCCATACTTGCCTAAAAATCTCTTTCCATATTTTCCAAGAAACTTCTTTCCGTACTTGCCTAAAAACCTCTTTCCATACTTACCTAAAAATCTCCTTCCGTACTTGCCTAAAAACCTCTTTCCATACTTGTCTAAAAACCTCTTTCCATATTTTCCAAGAAACCTCTTTCCATACTTGCCTAAAAACCTCTTTGCATATTTTCCAAGAAACCTCTTTCCGTGCTTGCCTAAAAACTTCTTTCCATATTTACCAAGGAACTTTCCACCATACTTTCGAAGAAGCTTGCCTCCATACTTTTGAAGAAGCTTCCCTCCATACTTTTGTAGAAGTTTGCTTCCAAATTTCCCGACAAGCTTTCCTCCAAATTTCCCAAGCACTCCGCCACCTCCTGGTATAAGCCCACCAGCAATTGCTTTCAGGGGACTTTGCCCACTCAGTATACCAAGCAGAGGCCCGCTCACAAAAGGGGGTACTCCCAGTGCCGTAAGTCCCCCCTGAATCAGCATCTTCCCTAGAGGGGATTTTGCAAACTTCTTGGCAAATTTCCCTGCTTTCTTTAGTCCTTTCCAGGCCTTCCTGCCAAATTTCTTGGCAAATTTCCCTGCTTTCTTTAGTCCTTTCCAGGCCTTCCTGCCAAATTTCTTGGCAAATTTCCCTGCCCTCTTTAGTCCTCTCCAGGCCTTCTTACCAAATTTCTTAATGTTTTTCCCTATTTGCTTAATAAATCTCTTCCCAAGCCGGCCACCAATACGCCTCAGAAATCGCCCAGCACGTCTCACACCCCTCAAAACCCTTCTTCCAAAGCGACTGGCCCGTCTGATAATCCTTCTTCCAAAGTGTCTGACACGCTTGATAAGTCTTCTAGGTCTGAAACGCCTCACAATTCTTCTGATGCGTCTAATACGCCTCACAATTCTTCTTCCAAAGCGTCTGACGCGCCTGATAATTCTTCTTGGTCTGAAACGCCTTACAATCCTTCTTCCAAAGCGTCTGACGCGCCTGATAATTCTTCTTGGTCTGAAACGCCTGACAATCCTTCTTCCAAAGCGTCTGACGCGCCTGATAATTCTTCTAGGTCTGAAGCGTCTAATACGCCTCACAAACCTCCTTCCAAAGCGTCTGAAACGTCTCCCCCATTGGTTTTTCACCACCCCTTGCTTCTTCTCCAAGGGCTGATCAAGAGCAGCATCCGACAATATCTTACTTTTCAATCCAACTACGTTTCGGATGCCCAGTAGTTTCTTGCTTCTTTCTGCATTATCTGTAAGACAATTTTATTAAAAATTATATGTAAACTTATGCCCTTTATAAATTAATAACTGAATTCCAACCATAGCCTATAAAGCTTCTAATCTTCACCATGCATGATTATCTCAGCAATTATATATCAGTACAGTGAGCCCTCGTTTATCTATGATCATCTGTTCCTCATAAATTGTGTGGGATAAACCAAGTGTTGGAATAATCTATTAGACAGTATAATGCTAAGGATTTCAGGCCAGAGAGGGTCAGATAAACGAGGTTTTTAGATGAAGCAGTGTCGGATAAACGAGATGTACTAACCATAATTTCATTAAGTTAGGCAACACTTCAGCTAGTGCTGTTCATTGTTTGTCAGGTGAATCGGATTCTGTTCTGCTTAATATATAACAACACCAAAACTGACCTTGCTCTAAAGGTAGGTCCATGGCTGTTTGTTCATGGTTGGTGTCCATTTCAACGGGCAGGTGGTCATTGTTCAAAGGGACTGTTTTTGTTTCCCCTTCTCCATCTGGTGCTGAGCTGAGTACAGGATCAAGTGCATTGACACTCAGTGCAAGGAGGCCAAGAACAAGAAGACTTGCCCGGGAGAAATCCATCCTTCTCTAGCTGTCAGTACTTGTGAGTACTAGCATCTGAATTGACAAGGATTCTATTACATTTATAATAAGTGCACTCTATTCAATTTAATTTTCAAATAATTAACAGGAAATGTCCCTAAAATACACAGAAACAAGGTCACGGCCGCACTTAGGTAGGCCAAAAGAAAGTACTTTGAATCTCTACTTACCAATTCCACCAAGTCATCAAAGTTAATTTAATATGGAAAGAAATGTGAACAAACTGTTCAGAATGGGAAGCATTGCTGTTCCCACTACTGGTGTCTAACATTCTGGGTGCCACTTACAGTAGCGTCAGGCTAAAGATTCCCCAGGTTAAATAAGAATACCCTATACCCTAATACCCTATACCCTTACCACCTCCCACCTTTGAGGAAGTTGACTAGTATTTCCACTTCCAGATGATCATTGAAGAGGATGTGCTGACCATTTTGTCTGGACTATAGAGCTCATAAGCTGCATATTTTGACAAAATAGATGCTAATGAAAAGCAGCTAAGGGTACTGGCATTCCTAAGGCTGCTGGTGCATTCTAACCAACTTCTGTCCAGACCTATATACCCATCATATCAAATGTGTTTGAATCCCTTACTCACAATCAAATGCATGATTATTTGCAAAATTACAATATGCTTCACCAGGCTCAGTCTTACTTCAGGACACATCATAATACCCAGGATGTTCTATTAAAACTGTGGTCAACTAGCGGTTTAGTTTGGACAAAAATGAAGTGATTGGGGCAGTTTTTGTTGACCTACGAAGGCCACTATCGACCACAAGTTGTTTTTACTAAAGGTATACCTGTATGGATTTAGGGGAGCATCTATGCTTAAGTTGGCTTGAGAACTATATAATATCTTAGACTAGTAGAAAGGAGACAGATCGAGTGTTGTAGTTGGTAACAACTGGTCAGAATGGGTTGATATCCGTGCATGTGTACCTTAGGGGTCAATATTCTTCAGAATAGACTGCAATGACTGCCCGCTGTATTGAGTAGAAGTAAAGTGATGCTATAATATGCTGCATGACAACACCACCATCTATTGCTCTAGTGCTGAGGTGTTTGGGTTGGGAAGAATGCTCACAGATAATTTGGCTGCCTTGGTGGCTTGGATTGAGAGAAATGGACTAAGCATGAATATGAAGAAGACTCAGTTCATGGTTCTGAATTATAGTGTATATAGAGAAGCAGATGTAGCAAATTTGGAAATAGAGGTTAATGATAAGGCTCTAGCCAGATGTAACATTGTATGAGTTTGGGGGTTAGTGTGGATAGACAACTGAATTGGAAGGATGCATGTTGAGGGTGTGAGGAAAAGTGTCCTTGGGGCTTGATCCAACTGTGTAGGGTGAAGGAGGCTCTTCCGAGTCAGCTCAGGAAGCTCCTATACCTATCTCTCATCCTACCACATTGTGGATTACTGTGTGGTTGTCTGGGCTGAATGTAGTACAGCAGACGAGGATAAAATGGAGAGGTTACAGGACCAAGGCATGCGGCTGATCCTAAATAAAGGTAGAGAGTTTCCATCCAAAGATTTGAGGTCAGCAGTATGGTGGATGACATTGAGGCAGAGGAGGAAAATGTTGAGGGCCAAGATCATGAAACAATGCCTGAATAGAGAGTGTCCCAGGTACCTCAAGGAACTGTGTGTAACCAACAGTGCCCTTGGCCTGAGAAGTGCCTGTATATATAAATAAAGGTAATGATCTACATCTACCTACACCATGATCCAGTTTTGCTCATAAATCATTCACATATTAAGCAGGGGTATATATAGAGTGGAACAAAATGTCAAGATGTATTATTAGGAATCTATTGGAAATAAGTTCATATCTGATTTGTCACGGTATTATATGACTTATGTTCATTTAATAATTTAAATTCTTGTTGATTTGTCACTGCATATAAATTCAATGATTTTAACATAATGATTGCGTTATGTCATATGTACCTCATGTATTACTGTGTTAGTTTTCCTGTTTGTTTGTGCCTTTTCTATGGTCCTTCATTCATACCAGCCTGTGGCTGAAGGGGTAGTCATTCTCGATATACCAAAATTTCAAAAGATGAAGTAAGAACATGGTCCTCCATTTATACCAGGTTACAGGTGTTTATGAATATTATTGACAATTGTTCATGCACTAATTTAATTGAATATTAAAAGATTTACTCATAAATTTACATTAATATTATTAATACTACTGTACCTGGTCCAGGAGAACCTTATTAAGAAATACACTCTTAAGACAAATTTCTCCTTAACACAAACTAGTTTCCTAGCCGTGTTTTGTTTGCCGTAGTACTATTAATTTATTATAAGAAGAACTTTGAAATTCTGATAATGAGAACATGATTTTGTGGGTCCCCTAAAGTACATCTTAACGAGGTTTCACTGTTATCATTATAATATTATATAATCGTAATATAAAAGGTGGATTTTTCCCCTAGCTATGGTTCATCATGTGCGTGCAACCCTTATATCAAGTGTAAAATCCTTAGATAGAGTATGGTTCTTGCAATCATTACTAATTCGGATATACATACTCTATAGCAGTGCCTGCTATAATCACATGTACATATATATTATCTCCCTCCACATGCACAAACAAGCACAAACACACACAAACACGTACACATACACACGCACACACACACACAAACACACACACGCACACACACACACACACACACACACACACACACACACACAGACACACACACACATACACGTAACACACACACACATGCACACACACACACACACACACACACACACACACACACACACAACACACACACACACACACACACACACACACACACACAGACACACACACACATACACGTAACACACACACACACGCACACACACACACACACACACACACACACACACACAACACACACACACACACACACACACACACACACAACACACACACACACACACACACATACACACACCCAACACGCGCACAAACAAGCACAAACACACATATACGTACACATACACACGCAAAACACACACAAACACACTTGTAACTTGTTATACCACAGCCTGCAGTGCGGGCTATTGTGGCCCCCTTGTTGGGCCCCCAAAGGGGCCCAACTGGGGGGGAGCCACCAGACATCAGTGAGAGAAGAGACCCACTGGATATGGGCCCAGCTGCCTCCACCATCCCTGATGGCCCCCTCGTGCAATCAGGGGTTGCCCATCTGTGAGGTTGCAAGCCCCACGAGATGGGTAGGGCTGGGCTGCAGCTGAAGAGCGGTGGCGTGTCCACCTAACTCACAGCAGCAGTGGTTCCCAACCCTAAACTCGGTAATATCCAGGCTAATAGCATCTAGGGCACCAGCCAATGACCAGCACCCTGCTAAGAGTCTGATAAAGAAATACCCAAGTCATGTTTAATGTTTCCAGTGGTTGAGGCTGACAGGTATGATTTCACCTGTAAGTAGCTGAGTGTCCCAGTTTTCATCCTTCCAAAAGCACCACCTGCTGGCAACAGGCTTAAGCTCTTAAAAGAGATTACTAACCAGCACCTCACACCAACTGGACAACACGCACACACACACATACAGACACACACACACACACACACACACACACACACACGCACACATACATGCATGCACACACACAACCAACACACACACACACACACACACATATGCATGCACACACACAATCAACGCACACACACACACACACACACACACACACACACACACACACACACACACACACACACACACAAACATATGTATGCACACACACAATCAACGCGCACACACACACACACACACACACACACACACACACACACACACACACACACACACACACACGCACACACACACACACATGCATTCACACACACAACCAACCAACACACACACACACACACACACACACACACACACACACACACACACACACACACACACACACACACACACACACACACACACACACACACACACACACACACATGCCCCCACACACATGCATGCATGCATGCACACACTAACACACATAAGCACACACACACACAATGCACACATAATACTATGATGGTAGTATTTTTGTCAATTTTAGCATTGACATATAATGACAGAAATATATGAGACATCCCTCGCCTATGTAAGATTTGCCTATTGTATCAAGTATAATCCATATCACACGATTCTACTCAGTTCACCTAACATACTTAATTAGTTTTTTTATGACATATTTGCAAACATTTTTCACTTTGTTGCAAACTCCACGGCCTTTACGGAAATGCCTGATGAGATAACAAAATTTCTTTGCTTTGTTGCAAGCTCTCCTTCCATGTTTTCTTAATAATCTTATAATTTTTCGGATAACTCTTCTTACCCATCCCCACTGACCCTTGGCGACATTGCGGGCCAGCTCTCTTTCAAGCAATTCATCAATATTGCCAAAATTGTCCTCTTCCATAGCAAAAATGTCATCATCGTCATCATTATCATCATCGTCATCATCATCATCATTGACGTCCTGTATTCTTCTGCTCACTTCCTGAGCTTCATCATCCAAACCCCAATCCTCCTCAGCAGCAAGACAT
>CAUJGJ010000434.1:2859116-2861616 GCA_963170055.1 Halisarca cf. caerulea
ATGTGAAATACATGCAAGTACAGGTACATGCATAAGAAATCATTAATAATTGTTGACTCGTGCATACATGCATGCTATTAAAGTTTCATATTATGTTACATGAAGTATATGCGAATCCAATTAATGATAGCTAGAATGTATAAATACACGGCAAAATATAGACTACAACGTCTGTTAAATGAAAATTGAAATACGCGCTAAAAATGACTAACATATTGCTCTGTGTTATACAGCACCAATGTAAAGGGTAGGTGGGATAATCAGAGTGGCTGGAAACACAAGGATAGGGTAATTGAGGGTTTGCTGTACCATCATGTACTGTACATGATACATCAGAAGGACTGGACATCAAAATGAACACTAAAAGCTCATGAAGACAAAATTAATGCAATTTACTGTCAACTGTACTTGCATTGTGACTTCTGACGCGTATACTGCTAGAATAGTATACTAGACTTTATTTGAAGACAAATCCTACAACTTCAAACACTAATCCTAGTAACAGTTTAATATCATAAAGCATTCAACACCACTCCTTACAGGAAGCCGAACATAATTAGTTCTCTCATTAATATTCTTATCATAACAATAGATTTTTAATCATGATTAATAGTATACACAGTAAAACCTATCTACAACGAACACTCAAGGGATGAAGTGATATATGATGGTCTTTATAGACAGGTAGTTCTTATTCAGAGCTATTATCAGTGTATGTGTGTGCGCGTGTGTTTAGTGTGTGCGTGTGTGTGTGTGTGTGTGTGTGTGTGTGTGTGTGTGTGTGTGTGTGTGTGTGTGTGTGTGTGTACGCAGAAAAAAAATAGCATCTGTACCAGACATCTTTTGGTTTACTTGTCAGCTTTGCAAATTCCATGGACAGCCTTACCACTGACCTTTACAGCAATCTCTTATTGCAAGGTATGTGCTTGTATGTGTGTGTGTGTGTGTGTGTGTGTGTGTGTGTGTGTGTGTGTGTGTGTGTGTGTGTGTGTGTGTGTGTGTGTGTGTGTGTGTGTGTGTGTGTGCATGTGTGTGTGTGTGTGTGTGTGTGTGTGTGTGTGTGTGTGTGTGTGTGTGTGCGTGTGTGTGTACATGTGTGCATGTGTGTGTGTGTGTGTGTGTGTGTGTGTGTGTGTGTGAGAGAGAGAGAGTGTGTTGCATTTGTGTGTATTATGCATACATAAAAGCATTATACAAGTTAAAGTAAACTTTCAGCATTGACACCTAAATAATTCGCATGCAATTCTAAGTAATACAGTGAAACTCTAATCCCTCAACCCACTAATCCGCCCTGTATACAATGCATATCCCAGAAGGATATTCCACATCATTCATGTGCTATTCTTTGTAACCATGTTGTAAGTAATGATGCTTCCATATACTACATTCCACCTATTGGTAAATACTCGATACAATAGTATCAAACACAATGTTATTCTTCAGTTGAGTAGGAAGAGAATACGGAATCGAATCATCATTGCATTGGGAGTTAGTGTGAATGTCCCCAGCAATTCAATCATCCAATATACTGAATACAAAAGTATCAAACACATTCTTAAGTTGAGTAGGAAGAGAATACAGAATTTATTCAGCATTACATTTTGAGCTATAGAATGTGAATGCCCCAGCAATTCAATCATCCAATAATATTTATAATAGTATATATACGTAAATGGGAAAAGCCCATTTATACCCGGAGCTAATAAGGCATATATAATGAAAACTATCATCAACAATGATGTATACTCTTCCTCATTCAACTGTGGACTGAATTGGGTGCATATTTCCACCATAGTATGCATACAATGCATGTAATTGAATTTCAAACATTGAGATCTATAAAATGTCATATAATTGAAAAACACATGCAAAATTTGCTATTGTTAATTCTTCCCTATACTATACTACACATGTATGGTGGTAAATCACGGGATAGTTTCATACTCAAAAGCACTGTGCATGCAGTGGGTATAAAATACAGTAGATCCTTGCTTATCTGTACTCAATGGGACCAGCTTATGTTCAGACAAGTGAAATCCCTACATATGTGAAATACAAGAACAGGTACATGCATAATAAATCACATGATTGTTGACTCATGCATACATGCGATTACAATTTCATATATATGTTAGCTGAAGTACAAATCCAATGTTAGAACGTGCAAATATACTTTGTAAAGTATAGACTATACGCTACAATACTGTTCTGTATTATAGAGTACCAATGTAGAGGGTGGGCTGGATAATCAGAGTGGCCGGATACGTGATGGTCAGATAAGAGATGGTCTACTGTGCTATCATGTACGTGATAGAAAGACTGGACATCAAAACACTATGAGCTCATGAAGACAAATGCAATTCACTGTCAACTGTACTTGCACTGTGACTTCTGACATGTACACTGCTAGAATAGCTATTAAATTAATTGTTATATAAAAGTTATTATAGTGATTTCTCAATATAAAATTATATTATTGCTTTGGATATGACCAACTTTG
>CAUJGJ010000434.1:2871616-2876616 GCA_963170055.1 Halisarca cf. caerulea
TTGTGCTAAGGTAGTGTACGTATTTATAGAATCCATATTGCAATGGTCATGTAATCAGTCTTTGAATATATAATAGGCGTATGATTATCATTACATGGTATTTAGATGCATAACATGTGTATATTAGCTGCTTTGGTGAACGATTATATTAATTGAATTTCAAATTTTGTGAGCAAATCAGAATAATTCGTACTGTCATTTTTGTAGCACTTGAGTTCATTTCATCCCAATGGTATATGCACACAATTGAAGCACACACTTTCTCTAGATCTCTCCCTCACACACACACACACACACACACACACACACACACACACACACACACACACACACGCGTGCGCACATAGACCCACACACACACACACACACACACACACACACACACACACACACACACACACACACACACACACACAGACACACACACATAATACTAGGTATAATTTTCAATTATTCAGCATAATTATTATTGACATATATCGTGTAGTCCGGTAGTACTACATTTCAATGTATTTGAAGTAATAATTGCACGGACAAGACCTATATAAAAACATTTAAAAATTGAAGAAGGCTGTAGGGATTATTGTCTATTTCACAAAAAAGTACTGAAACAAGGTAGGGATAGTTGCACAGGGCTCGACGGGCATAGGGAAAGACGAGCAAGGACACAGGGCTTGCATGGCATACATGTGGCTAGACAGGCATATATAGAGCTAGACAGAGTGTGCTTGGATTGGGTACATTGTCATTGTCAAGCTAATTTTGGTTTGCATTACTAGTATTGTGCTTATCAATCAGTCAATCAGTCAATAATAATAATATTATTTAAGAGCACCATGACTAAGGTGTAGGCACTAGAACACATTGGGCCCCATGTAGGTAAGTGTAATTTAAGATCACATAATTATGTATATTATAGTGTTAATAGAATAATTATTATGTAAATAATATTGTCATGACATGTGCATAATTTATTATACAAACTCAACAGACTATAATAGTGCATATGAACTGCAATGCTAATCATGTTCATTTTGTGGTGCGTGCACGAGTGTGTGCTTGTGTGTGTGGTGTGTGTGTGTGTATGCGTATGTAGGAAAATTAGCATCTGTACATGTACCAGACATCTTTTGGTTTACTTGTCAGCTTGCAAATTCCATGGACAACCTTTTTTAAGGACTTTGTAGTAATCTTCTATTGCAATGAAGGTATAGCCATAATATATAGTCAGGTCTCTCACCAGTACTAGTGTATTACAACTATGGTCGATGATATGTTTGCTATGGTAAACAGATGTGTAACGAAATGCAGCTGCTTTCGTGAATGGTCACACTAGGTTTTTGAATGATTTCAGCAGATTTGACTAATTCATACCGTCAAGTCTGCATGTAGCAATTGAATTCCAAATCACCCTAGTCTATACAGAAATAATTGCTATCAAACTGGTTTCCTTGCGATTCTGATCCCCTTGGTGAAATAGATAGAAGCACACACACACACACACAAACACACACACACACACTCACACACACTCACACACACACACACACACACACACACAATACATGCACACATACTTACACCAACACACTCAAGCATGCACACACACAAGATTATACTGGTATATTGTTATTTTTAATTCCAGCATTGACATACAATGACAGAAATACATTAGACTTCAATTGCCTGTCCAACTTAAGATTTGTCTATGATATCAAAACTATCCAAACAGACTATAAATGTAAGCTATCACACGAATCTTCTCAGTTCACCTAACACACTTAATAGCCTTTATATAGCCCGATGATTTAAGACATTATCCTAGAGCACAAGCGATACCCACACCACTGCAAATTATTTTGACATTCGAGTTAGATATCCTCCTGGCGAGAGCACATGCTCGCTTTGCATTCTTGCAATTTGCATGTTTCCTTACAAATTCTTTAGCTTTTCGGAAAGTCCTTTTTATAAATCCCCACTGACCCTTGGCAATGTTGCGAGCCAGCTCTCGTCCAAGCAATTCTTCAATATTGTCAAAATCAGCTTCCATGGCGAAAATGTCACCACCATCATCATCATCATCATCATCATCATCATCATCATCTGATTCATTAAAGTCCTGTATCCTCTTGCTCATTGGTTGAGCTTCATCATCCAAGCCCCAATCCTCCTCAGCAGCAAGACATGAGGAAATGGCAATACTGCCAATTAGCAAAAGGAGCAACTTGCTTGGGACCATTATTGCAATTGCTTATTGTATCCAATGTGCACAGGTTGCTTTTCAACAGCAGGTTGGCAGACTGTGCAGGTGGTTCATATTTGTACCCTCCAAACTGGGTCATCAAACCTTCACACTAACTCCAATTTCCATTCAAAGAAGGCAGTCACACAATGTTTAAATTGGTTGTCACCATGAGTATTTTTGATTTCTTATAGTATGCTATGATATTTGTTATGCTTTCGAGTCTGGGCTGACTTCATGACCAATGTATGATCATCCTTTTTCTTCCCACTAATCAATGTTGATCATCTTGTCATCGCTTTTGTATTTTGACAGGGCTTTTGTCATGGTTCATAGGTAATATTAATTGTTGCGATATAGAGTGTATTAATATTATGCATTCTTCCATGGTCAATTGGTCATTGAATGTGGTCCTATGTTCCTTGAATCCTATAGTAACACAAATAAAATAATCAAAATAGCCATATTACACAATCTATAAGCTTAGGCAGAACATAGTGTGGGATCCAGAATGATCCTCATGCTTGCGTGGTTTTAATCAAAGATTGCCATCATAATGTGATTTTCTAAGACAAAAATTTTATGTTGTGTGTTATACGTACTACAAACATTCATGCATGGGGTATTAACTGGAAGTGTCACAATGCTCATGCATCTATAGCAGTGTATGCCAGCATGTACAAGATATGTATCGAGCATTAGTATACATATTATTGTAAAAGATATGCAACTATTTGATTCAATAGATTTATTGAAATGTAGCTGTAGCAATGATTTCTAATTGAGCAATTTCTCTCCTCAATAATAAATTATAAGCAATTCGGTGTTACAGTAGATATACTAGTAACTGATATAGGTGGCAGTCAATCTTCTTCTAGTCCCTGCAGATGCTATTCAATAAGGATGGGGCATGTCAACCCTGCTTGTTTACCATTGATATGAGACTAAATGACAATGTACTTTGAGGCTTGGTATATTATAACAAATGTGCTAGGGCCATAGCCCTACCAGCTCCAGTGATTCGTGCAGCAAGTAGACTAATGGACCTGTCTGGCATGCATGCAGGGCCTTTGGTATGCCCTACCAGCCTGCCCCGCGTGGAACCTCTGTGGCCCTGCCCAATACGCACAAACTTTATCGCCGGGATTATGATCGACTGATGTCATGCACGTGAAGCCTGACATGTGTACATGGAGCACATGGTTTCATTGCACTGAGTGGCAAGGAAACATGAGTTCTTTCCTAGTAAGTACTGTGAATTCCAAGCAGCTCAAAACAGGACACTTATTACAATGTGTAATATAATGGCCTATAACTATAATGTATACTTACATAATATGTACTATTGGAAAAATACTGTAACAGTAACTATATACCATATACATAATATAATATCGAATGGATACTATTATTCAATTGCTAATATATATATATCAATATTATTCAAATAAAGCTAATAGACTAAGCCTTGAGAGGAGCATGTTTTCCATACATAATAGTATTGTGCTTATACAGGAAAGGAACAAAGGCCACAATAGCATTAATTGCGGTAATGGGAATAATGAGTCTAAAGGTATGTACTGATTGAATGTATATTTCATCGATTCCCCTTTCCCACTTCCGCTAAGTTACTTTACTATACCTTATGTATATACCTTCATTCACAAAAAAAATAATGTTGAATGCTTTTCCGGGATATCATTGAAATTGCTCAATGACTGCTAATTAATAACGGAAAGACTGTGAGTATACACACACAGTGATTGCATTGTCTTCAATAGGAAGAATGGTGAACAAGGGTGAAACATTGTTGTAAATTATATAAACATCCCATTGTAAGCTGTTCCTGCTATTCTCATGTGTGAATGTCTACAATAACAGTATTGAAGACATTCCTCATGTCATTGAGTGCATTCAATATGTTTCCATGATGTTAATTTCAATTAATATCTGAATCTGAATCAGCAATTCACGGAATAAAGGCACATTTACTTGGATGAAATTAGTGTTTCCTATCTATAATATGTTTAGGACTCCACTCTTTGAACTCCAATTGAACACAAATTAAGTATGGCAAGACTTATAGCTTCCATGTAACAGATTTGAATAGGTTTCCATGCATGATGCTTGTTAGATTATTCAATATAATATATGTAACAATTACCAGAGTTACATACACAGTGGAATTCCTATACAATTATACTCTCCAACAGCAGAAACCTTTCTATAACAGACTGCTTTCACGAGTTTAGACCGATTACTATGCATATAAAATAACCTCTGAATAGTAGTAACCTCAGAATAACAAACTGTTTTTCAGGTTCCAAAATGTCCGTTAATAGAGAGGTTCCACTGAACATAACAGTAGTTGTGAATGAATATGTCCCACAGGCGAGAGCTACAATCACTGCAGTATAGTCATCATATAGACTTGGTACATGTCATCATATTTCAATATCGTATAATTATAATATAGTACATGCAATCAAATTTCTATTATTATGAATACTTAGCAACTGCATAGTGTAATATCCTTGGAACCTTTGAATGAGTCCATTTATCGCCCGATGACGTCATACATCAAAGGGACCGCCTGGACAGTAAATTGTTTACTGCCCAAAAGTTGGGCAGTAACTTGTGTAAGCGCCCAGATTGTCATAACAATTAATTTTCAATTGGGTCAAGTTACATACTTTCTGTTGGTGCTCGGGCGAATTGGCTATCATTCTGGTTTAGATAAGTTATGGCGAAGCGCTGT
>CAUJGJ010000434.1:2889116-2891616 GCA_963170055.1 Halisarca cf. caerulea
AGAAATACATTAGATTTCAATTGCCTATCCAAAGATTTGTCTATGATATCAAAACTATCCAAACAGACTATAAATGTAAGCTATCATACGAATCTACTCAGTTCACCTAACACACTTAATAGCCTTTATATAGCCTAATGATTTGTATAAATCAGAGATTATACTAGAGCACAAGCGATGCCCACACCTCCATAAATCATATTGACTTTACGGTTACCTAACCTCTTGGCAAGATCACATGCTCTCTTTACATTCTCGCAATTTGCATGTTTCTTCACAATTCCTTTTGCTTATCGGAAAGTCCTTCTTATAAATCCCCACTGGCCCTTGGCAATATTGCGAGCCAGCTCTCATCCAAGTAATTCATCAATATTGTCAACATCATCTTCTTCCATGGCGAAAATGTGACCACCACCACCATCATCATCATCATCATCATTAAAGTCCTGTATCCTCTTGCTCATTGGTTGAGCTTCATCATCCAAGCTCCAATCTTCCTCAGCAGCAAGACATGAGGAGATGGCAATACTGCCAATCAGCAAAAGGAGCAACTTGCTTGAGAACATTATTGCAATTGCTTATTGTATCCAATGTGCACAGGTTGCTTTTCAACAGCAGGTTGGCAGACTGTGCAGGTGGCTCTTATTTGTACCCTCCAAACTGGGTCATCAAACCTTCACACTAACTCCAATTTCCATTCAAAGAAGGCAGTCATGGAATGTTTAAATTGCTCATCTCTGTGAATATTTTTGATTTCTTATTGTATGTTATTATATTTGTTATGCTTTCCATTCAGGGCTGACTTCATGACCAATGCATAATCATCATCTCTTCCCACTAATCAAGGTTGATCATCTTGACATCGTTTTTGCATTTTAATAGGGCTTTTGTTTGGTTTATAGCTAATATTAATTGTTGCTATATAGATTATATGCATTCTTCAATGGTCGATCGGTCATTGAATGTGGTCCTATTTTCCTTGAATCCTATAGTAACACAAATATACTAACCAAAATAGCAATATTACACAATCTATAAGCTTAGGCAGAACATCATGTGGGATCCAGAATGATCCTCATGCCTGCGTGGTTTTTATCGAAGATTGCCATCATAATATGATTTCTATGTAAAACAAAATTTTACGTTGTGTGTTATATGTACTACAAGCATGCATGCATGGAGTATTAACTGGAAGTGTCACAATGCTCATGCATCTATAACAGTGTACGACAGCATGTATAAGATATGTATCGAGCATTAGTATACATATGTTGTAGAAGAGATGGCAAGCATCAATAAATTTATTGAAATGTAGATGTAGCAATGATTTCTAATGGAACAATTTCTCTCCTCGATGATAAATTATAAGCAATTTGGTGCATGTTACAGTAGATATACTAGTTACTGATATAGGTTGCAGTCAATCTTCTTCTAGTCTCTGAGGATGCTATTCAATTGCATGCGGTGGGGCATCTCAACCCTGCTTGTACATGCCTACCATTTGTGATGCATATACTCTCCAGTTGACAATGTACTTGTTGAGGTTTGGTAAGGAACGTGCTAGGCCATGCATTGCCCTACCAGCCCCAGTGGTACTGGCCCCAGTGGTAGGGCCTTTTGATATGCCCTATACTGGCCTGCCCCAGTGGTTCCCAGTGGAAACAACTCTTTAGGCGTTACGCGCTGTATTCAATAAAGGGTGGGGCATCTCAACCCTGCTTGTTTACCATTGATACAAGACTAATTGAGAATGTACTTTGAGGCTTGGTATAATATAACAAATGTGCTAGGGCCATAGCCCTGCCAGCTCGAGCGATTCGTGCAGCAAGTAAACTAATGGACCTGTCTGACATGCAGAGCCTTTGGTATGCCCTACCGGCCTGCATGCCCGGCGTGGTACCTCCGCGGCCCAGCCCCTTACGCACAAACTTTATGGCCGCAATTATGATTGACTGATGTCATGCACGTGCAGCTTGACATATGCATGACATCAGTCATGTGTATATGGAGGACATGGTTTCATAGCCCTGAGTGGCAAGGAGACATGAGCTCTTTCCTAAGTACTGTGAATTCCAAGCAGCTCAAAACAGGACACTTATTACAATGTGTAATATTGCTGAAGAATATTAATATTTTCCGAATAAAGCTAATAGACTAAGACTTGAGAGGAGCATGGTTTCCATACACAATAGCATTGTGCTTATACAGGAAAAGAACAAAGGCCACAATAGCATTATTTGTGGAAATGGGAATAATGAGTCTAGAGGTATGAATTGAATAAATGTATTATTCATCAATTCCCTATCCCACTTCCACTAAGTTACTATACTGAACCTGTTATAACTTAGTACGTACCTTCATTCACCAAAAAATAGTGTTGATTGCTTTTCCGGGATATCATTGAAATTGCTCAATGATTGCTCATGAATAGTGGAAAGACTGTGAGTAAGCGCACACAGGGATTGCATTGTGTTCAATAGGAAAATTGGTGAACAACGGT
>CAUJGJ010000434.1:2899116-2901616 GCA_963170055.1 Halisarca cf. caerulea
TATGCATTGCCCTACCAACTCCAGTGGTAGGGCCTTTTGATATGCCCTATACTGGCCTGCCCCTTTGGTTCCTCCGCACCTGCCCAAGTGGTTCCTCTGGCCCTGTCCCATATGTACAAAAGTTATGTCCAGGAATCATGATCAACTGATGTCATGCGTATGACGCCTGACATGTGTGCATGGAGCATTCATGGACCTGATTTGCAAGGAGACATGAGCAGTTTCCTATAAGTACTGTGAATTCCAAGCAGCTCAAAACAGGGCTTATTACAATGTGTGATATAAAGGACTATCAGTATAATTTATTTGTATACGATACATGCATAGAAAGTTACAGTAACTATAATATACTATGTATGTATATCGAATGGATAATATTGTTCAATAGTTGACGAATATTAATATTTTAAACATAATGCTAATAGACTAAGACTTATTATAATATTATAATTTAACCTTTTTTTTCCTGTAGCATGAGAGGAACATGCTTTTTCATACACAATAGTATTGTGCTTACAGGAAAGAACAATGGCCACAATAGCATTGTGGTATCATGTGAATAATGAGCCTATAAAGGAATGGACTGATTAAATGCACTATTCATCGATTCCCTTTCCCACTTCCACTAAGTAACTACTGAACCTCTTATAACTTACGTACCTTCATTCACAAATAAATGTTGAATGCTTTTCCGGGATATCATTGATATGGCTCAATGACTGCTAGTGAATAGTGTAAAGACTATAGAGAGAGTATACGCACACAGGGATTGCATTGTATTTAATGTAGGAAAAATGGTAAACAGGTGTTAAACAGTGTTGTAGATTATTTACACATTCCATTGTAAGCTGTTCCTGCTGTTCTCATGCGTGGATGTCTGCAATAACAGTATTGAAGACATCCTCCAGTTATTGCATGCATTGACTATGTTTCCATGATGTTAATTTAATTAATATCTGTATCCGACTAAGCAATTCACGCAACAAAGGCACGTTAACTTGGATGAAATTAATGTTTCCTATGTTTAGGACTCCACTCTTTGAACTCGAATTGAAAACAGAATTATAAGCCTGTTTCTATAAAAAAAACTCTCCAACTTACAGCAGAAACCTTTCTATAACAGTCTCCTTTCACAAATCTAGACAGATTACTATGCATACAAAATTTCATCTGAATAGGGGTAACCTCATAATAACAAACTGTTCTTCAGGTTCCAAAATGTCCATCAATAGAGAGGTTCCACTGTACATAATAGTAGTTGTGAATGAATATGTCCCACAGGTGAGAGCTACAATCACTGCAGTATAGTCATCATAGATTTTCAATATCGTAGTAAAATCAAACTTCTATTGTACACATAATATTGTGTAATATCCTTAATAGAGGCTTTGAATTAGTACATTTATTGCACACAAAATTAATAGATTAAGAACATGAAAGACAAAGGCTTCCAACTTCCTTGCATTTAAATACAATATGTCATGCAGTGAAATCTATGGATATGTTGTATGCATATTATGTGCTGTATATACCTTGGCTCAGCCATATAATATAAAAGACTCTGTATACATCTATGGCTCAACTCAAACAGAGATGCCATAGCTCTATATAGATCTCAGAACATGTGCATACTACCTCAGAAGGAATCAGCACATGACATATAAATTTCTGCACAAGGTCAGGTTTAATATAATAGTCCCAGGAGCTCTCTTTATCTACTTGCAGGTAACCATAGCTAGCATGCATTGTCCGCTCAGGAAGTATGCATTGAACTCAGTAACTGGAGTATTAGGCATTATTGTATGTGCTCAAATTTTCACAGATCGACAACTTTGTAAATTTTCACAGTTTTTATTTTTGCAGATCCCCCCTTAATCCTACTTTTACTTAGCAATTTATTGATAACAATTATATACTTCGGTTTGTTTGTGTTGGTGAATGCTACTGAAAAAAAGGAGAAACGACGTTGCAGTACTTCTTGAGGATATCTCTTCTTTAAATGGCCATTTTTGGTCATTATGTATACATAAGAACTAGGCCTAAATCTTTGCAGACTTAATTTTTTTGTCTGCATGGCTTCCAATCAGCGAATCCTGCGAAAGTTTATGGCGTGAAAATATGAGGGCATTCGATACTACAATTAACACTCTTGTTTATGACTTTTCCTGCTCTCCACTATAGGCAATGCAGTTTCATGTACTTTGTACCTTTGCTTATTGCGTCTGAATTTGCACTTTGAATCAGTAGTTGCCATTTTGTTAACAATGTCATGTACTTCATACATCAATAGTTTAATTGACATCATTGTTCATCAGAAAGGGACAATGAGAAATAGCGGAAAAAGGCAATAATGTCGGAAATAATTGAAGTATGGTAGAAACAGTGGAAATGCTCTCAGAAAGCATTGGCCACATATTGTTTGACCTCACCCACATGCTCACATGTATCTACCTTGACCCCACTTAAAGGTTATCACTGTAAACAGTTTGGGTGAAGTTAT
>CAUJGJ010000434.1:2906616-2909116 GCA_963170055.1 Halisarca cf. caerulea
CCATTGTAGCTTCCTTTGTAGCCTCCACTCATGGATCCACCTCCTTGGAGACCACCTCCTTGGTAACCACCCCCTTGGTAACCCCTCGCTTGGTTACCATCTCCTTGGTAACCATCACCAGTAAATCCATCACTTGGAGGCTGTGGTTTCATCCCAAGCAATTTAGGAATAAACTTGCCCATCAATTTACGGCCCAGTTTCCCCAGAAAACCTTTTCCTAATGCACCAAATTTTCCTAAAAACCTCTTTCCATATTTTCCAAGAAATGACTTTCCATACTTGCCTAAAAACCTCTTTCCATATTTTCCAAGAAATCTCTTTCCATACTTGCCCAAAAACCTCCTTCCGTACTTACCTAAAAACCTCTTTCCATACTTGCCTAAAAATCTCTTTCCATATTTTCCAAGAAACCTCTTTCCATACTTGCCTAAAAACCTCCTTCCGTACTTCCCTAAAAACCTCTTTCCATACTTGCCTAAAAATCTCTTTCCATACTTTCCAAGAAACTTCTTTCCATACTTGCCTAAAAACCTCTTTCCATACTTGCCTAAAAACCTCTTTCCATATTTTCCAAGAAACCTCTTTCCGTGTTTGCCTAAAAACTTCTTTCCATATTTACCAAGGAACTTTCTACCATACTTTCGAAGAAGTTTCCCTCCATACTTTTGTAGAAGTTTACTTCCAAATTTCCCGACAAGCTTTCCTCCAAATTTCCCAAGCACTCCGCCACCTCCTGGTATAAGCCCACCAGCAATTGCTTTCAGGGGACTTTGTCCACTTAGTATACCAAGCAGAGGACCGCTTACAAAAGGGGGTACTCCCAGTGCCGTCAGTCCCCCCTGAATCAACATCCGCCCTAGAGGGGATTTTGCAAATTTCTTGGCAAATTTCCCTGCTTTCTTTAGTCCTTTCCAGGCCTTCCTGCCAAATTTCTTGGCAAATTTCCCTACTTTCTTTAGTCCTCTCCAGGTCTTCTTACCAAATTTCTTAATGTTTTTCCCTATTTGCTTAATAAATCTCTTCCCAAGCCGGCCACCAATACGCCTCAGGAATCGCCCAGCACGTCTCACACCCCTCAAAACCCTTCTTCCAAAGCGACTGGCCCGTCTGATAATCCTTCTTCCAAAGCGTCTGACACGCTTGATAAGTCTTCTAGGTCTGAAACGCCTCACAATTCTTCTGATGTGTCTAATACGCCGCGCAATTCTTCTTCCAAAGCGTCTGACGCGCCTAATAATTCTTCTAGGCCTGAAACGCCTCACAATTCTTCTGATGCGTCTAACACGCCTCACAATTCTTCTTCCGAAGCGTCTGACGCGCCTGATAATTCTTCTTGGTCTGAAACGCCTTACAATCCTTCTTCCAAAACGTCTGACGCGCCTGATAATTCTTCTAGGTCTGAAGCGTCTAATACGCCTCACAAACCTCCTTCCAAAGCGTCTGAAACGTCTCCCCCATTGATTTTTTACCACCCCTTCCTTCTTCCCCAAGGGCTGATCAAGAGCAGCATCCGACAATATCTTAGTTTTCAATCCAACTACGTTTCGGATGCCCAGTAATTTCTTGCTATTTTCTGCATTATCTATAAGATAATTTTAATGAAAAAAATTAATAAAATATATTATTTCAATGTCAATTTGTCATAATTATCTATAAATTAACTGAATTTCAACCATAGCCTATAAAGTTTCTGATCTTCGCCATGCATGATTATCTCAGCAATATATATGAGTACAGTAAGCCCTCCATTATCTATCATCATCTGTTCCTCTTATAAATTGTGTGGCCAGGATAAACCAAATGTTAGAATAATCTATAGACAGTATAATGCTGAGGATTCCAGGAGAGGGTCAAATTAACGAGGTTCTTAGATAAACCAGTGTCGGATAAACGAGATATAGCCATAAATTCATTATTGGTTAGGGAATACTTCAGCTATAGTGCTGTTCATTGTTTGTCAGGTATATCAGATTCTGTTCTGCATGAATATTAGCATATAACAACAGCAAAACTAGCTGACCTTGCTCTAAAGGTAGGTCCACACTTGTTTGCTCATGGTCGGTGTCCATTTCAACGGGTAGGTGGTCATTGTTCAAAGGGACCGCTTTCCCGTCTTCATCTGGTGCCGAGCCGAACACAGGATCAAGTGCATTGACACTCAGTGCAAGGAGACAAAGAGCAAGAAGACTTGCCCTGGAGATATCCATCCTTCTCCAGCTATCAGTACTTGTGAGCACTAGCATTTGAATTGACAAGGATTCTATTACATTTATAATAAGTGCGCTCTAATAGTATTCAATTTAATTTTCAAATAATTAACAGGAAATTTCCCTAAAACACACAGAAACAAGGTCACAGCCACACTTATTTAGGCCAAAAGAAAGTACTTGGAATCTCTACTTACCAATTCCACCAAGTCATCAAAGTAGTTAATATGGAAAGAAATGAACAAGCTGTTCAGAAAGGGAAGCATTGCTGTTCCCACTACTGGTGTCTTACA
>CAUJGJ010000434.1:2939116-2946616 GCA_963170055.1 Halisarca cf. caerulea
TATTTGATTATTCCGTAATTAATGTATAATAATTACAAAATAGATTATATTGAAAAGCACTTGTGTATCCTCACAAGCTTTGAAGAAGTGGATTCACACAAATTAAGCACTAAGTACAAAGACTTCCAACTTCCATGTATGTATGTGTGTGTGTATCAAGTATTGAATAGGTTTCCACAAAGTACAATAAAATTAGTTAACAATTAATGCAACAAATATGATAATTCTGGGCCGCATATTAAATTTAATAAAATCACTTTTAAGCTTTGAAGAAGTCTATTCATCGCATGCAACATGAATGTATATAATATTATATGAAATGCCTAGTGGGTTAGCAGGCAGCAAACTTGTCCTTCGAACATATGCCATGGCATGTAGTACATATAAGGTTGATCCAAAATCGGCTGTACAGTGCAGTACACCTTTTGAGAGCCCTTATCGGGACCTGTGAAAATTTTTGGTTAGAAGCCACATCTTTTGAAAGAACCCCTTTCAGAAGAGGTGGTCTCTGACAAGGTGGAGCTCAATATGGGGCACATACAGTACACATTTGTGACCAGCAAAGCCGGTCTTGCAAGATTAAAGGGGTGGTCTTTCACGAGCAGGGTTCAATCTACAATGTAAAATTTGGGGGAGAAGCTTGAGTATTACAGTGATTGACTGCCACACAAGATATACATGTAGATTTGAGGCATGCATTGTATGTATATAGCAGGGTGATGTGAGTGTGTGTGTGGGGAGGGGGGGGACTTATAAACTATAGTAGGGGCATGCAGGTGCATGTATGTATATGTGGCAACCTAGACATCTATAAACACATACAGTGTAGTGATAATAGAGGTGCATGCAGATATGTATATGAAGTGCAGGGGTCTATATATAGGTACGAAACTAGGGTGGTCTAGGGGTATGTCACGTGTAGTGTGCGTTCGTCCTTGTGTGTGTTTACATGTGTATGTGTGTGTGTGTGTGTGCGCACGCGCACGTGTGTGTGTGTGTGTGTGTGTGTGTGTGCGCGCGTGTGTGTGTGTGTGTGTATGTGTGTGTTTAAGTGTGTGTGTGTGTTGTGTGTGTGTGTGCGAGTGTGTATATACGTGTGTGTGTACGTGTGTGTGTATGTGTGTGTGTGTGTGTGTGTGTGTGTGTGTGTGTATGTGTGTGTGTGTGTGTTTGTGCATGCCCAGATATAATATGGAGTGCAGGAGTATACATACTTATATGTCTGGGGACATGCCCACTATGGAATATTTGAGTTTTTAGGTTGTATAAGATTGTATTTGAGGCCATTTCAGACCATTCAAGGTAAATTTTGACACTCAAGTAGGGCATAATCCATAGTAATTTGTACTGCAGTTGGAATTATTCTGGGGTGAAGCTGGGGAGTTTGGCGTAGAAACTTCCTCCCGACCCCTCACTGGACAGAACCCTGATGAGGGTAGTCTCGCAAGAGGTGTACCAAAGTATATTCAATATGTACGTATGCCCTATGTACTGTCACTGGTAGCATTTGACCTTTGCAATATATAGGACAATTGGCTGACCAGGTATTACATTGGTAGGATATTTTGACATTAATTTATTTGGTCAGCCATTTATAATCTCCTCTTCATTGATTTTGTACCATTAGGCAGAATGCAGGAATAATAAATATATTATATTCATAAATTTATAGTACAGTAACTATCATTTAACTATTATTGTTTAGTATTATTATGTTACCGTTGTTGTTCATTATATAATAATTATGCATTAATTTATATTTTTATTATGTTAATATTGCTATTATCATTAACATATTATCATTAATCATTAATTAATAACTTCAATGTAATTTCATGAAAGAGTACCATGCATACATACAATCGGTCTTGTTGTGACATAGTGGTTTTCAAATCTGTCCACTGTTGGTGAAGCTGGGAGAGATGAAATACCAGACATGCGGCTATTATGAGCAGGCCGGTGCCATCTTCTGAAAGGGTGGGGATATTTATCAACCATAATTGTACGGCTCTCCAGAGGAGAAATAATATCAAGATGTTGGTAAAGATGAAAGAAGCAAAGGAGGGCGGGTGCAGTGATGTATACATAACTCGACCTGGGATTCTAATGGTGGCAGGCTCCAATCTCGGGACAGTTGATGCCTTGGAACTGAAATTTGGAGTGGAGAATGAAGATTTAATCATTAGTTGCCTGCATGACTTTGCTGACATTGCATTTTTGTGCTTTGACTTATCATCTGCTTACTGTATGGTTGTGCTTCATGGGGTGGTCGTCACCCTAGTGCTAGTTTGCCTGTAGCACTTAATCATCAGTATCAATATCAAAATCAGTATTTATCACAATGATATATATAATGATAATAATAATTTGATTTACAATTTACCGTTCCACATTAATCATAACATAATTAGTAAGTTGCTATGGCTATCAGTGTCATTGTGATTACTGTCCAATGAGGAGCACTCTTACAATGCGGGACTTTTACTGCATAAAGTGAAGGTCAAACAAATATTATGTTCCATTTGAATTAAGTATTGATTTGAGGTTAAAGTGTTTATATTGTATTATTTTATGTTTATCTGACACCATGAAGAAGTTTTAGTATACCTTGGATTCAATATAGCGAGAGATAATTATCCAG
The DNA here is from genome assembly GCA_963170055.1 of Halisarca cf. caerulea. Classification (NCBI taxonomy): domain Eukaryota; kingdom Metazoa; phylum Porifera; class Demospongiae; order Chondrillida; family Halisarcidae; genus Halisarca; species Halisarca cf. caerulea. Next base: position 2,941,758 of record CAUJGJ010000434.1, read on the forward strand.
GAATAAGTGCATTATAACACCAGTACAGACTAGCCAAGTTCATGATCAACATTACTAAGTCATATTTTTCATTTACATAGTGGTTGTACAGTTGGAGAAAATTTGTCTCAAACACCCGCTAACACACACACGTGTGTGTGTGTGTGTCTGTGTGTGTGCATGTGCGTGCATGCATGCATGTGTGCATGAGTGTGTGTGTGCATGTATGCATGTGCATGTGTGTATATAATATGTGTATGTAGATGTGTGTGTGTGTGTGTGTGTGTATGTGTGTGTTTGTGGGTGGGTGTGGGTGTGTACACGCATATGTGTGTGTGTGTGTGTGTGTGTGTGTGTGTGTGTGTGTGTGTGTGTGTGTTTGCATGTGGGTGGGTGCATGTGGGTGTGTGGGCATACATGCACGAACATGTGACAAATCCACTTTAAACCAATTATGACTTTAAAAACCAGACTCCACATACGTAACTACTGTACACTAGATATAAGGGTTAATGGCCCCCGGCCGTCAAAGGCCAAATACAATGAAGCCCCTCTATTCAGGACACTTTGGGACAAAAAAGGACTGTCCTGAATAGGGAGGTGTCCTCTTTTCAGGGGTTGAAGATGTTTTATATCACAGAATAGTGAATCATTTGGTTCCAGTGGCACATGTCCATATTTAAGGAGTGTTCGCAATTCAGGGGTCTGGATTCGAGGGGTTCCACTGTATTGGCCTATACAATAATTGTGGCAGTAGCACTAGCTTACCCTTGATATAGAAATTATACATTTGAATGGACAAATTCACTTAATACCACCTCTTCACTTTATATAAGGGTTGCACCCGCCACCCGAACTAGGGGATATTGTGGGCCAGTTCTATTCCAAGATATTCATCAATATTGTCAAAATCGTCCTCTTCCATGTATAGTGAAAATGTCATTGTCATCATCAAAGTCCTGTGTCCTTCTGCTCACTTACTGAGCTTCACCATCCAAGCCCCATGCAAATTCTTCAGCAGCAAGACATGAGGAGATGGCAATATTGCTGATCAGCAAAAGGAGCAACTTGCTTCATAGTCTTCTCACAGTTGTTATTCTTGAATGTGATGTGCAGAACTGAATCCTTACTCAAGAGCAGGTTGGCAAATTGCGCAGCTGGCTCATATTTGTACCCTGCAAACTGGGTCATCAAACCTTCACAATAACTCAAAATTTCATTCAAAGAAGACAGTCAGGTAATGTTCTGAATTGTGCATCTCTCTGAGAAATATTGAATTTTTAATTGTATGTGTGATATATTACTATTTTGTTATGGTTTCCATGCTGGGTTGATTTCATGCACAATGTGTGATCACTAATCCCCTGGGAAGGTAGAGCAATGCACCTGTCTGGTAGGGCCGTTTGATATGCCTTTATTAAATTGTTGATTGAATATATTAAATATATTGAATTATTACATACAAACCATTTATAGTCTACACGTTTAATAATCCCATGATGACAATGAACATTAACAAGCCAAGGGATAATACTATTATATAGACTGTCACAATACACACAACACTTTTTATCATAACTTTTACTCATGCATACCGGGTGCATGCAGGCTGGTAGGGGCTTTTGATATGGCCTACCAGCCTGCCCAAGTGGTTCCTCCAGCCCTGCCCAAGTGGTTCCTCCGGTCGTGCCCCTTATGCATAAACTTTATCGCTAGCTGGGAATCATGCACGTGCAGCTGACATGTGTGCATGGCTCACATGGTTCCACAGCCTTGAGTAGCAAGGAGACATGAACCCTTTCCTAAGTGCTGTAAATTCTAAGTATCTCAAACCAGGACAATTACATATTACAATGTAATATAATGGACAATACAGTAATATATTCTAGTACTACTTATATTTGTATGCATAGAGTGAAAGTTATGATAAACAATATATTGTGACAGTCTACATAATATTATTATCCCCTGCATGGTTAGTTAATGTTCATTGGCATCATGGGATTATTAAACATCTATAAACTATATGTTGTTTGTATGGAATAAAATTAATAAGTGTTGATTCAAAAGTATTCCGACATTCATGTATGTATTGTGTATTGAATAGGTTGCACGATGTTGATTTATTGCATAATATTATTTGCATGATCAGCAATTTAATAATGCATGATCAGCAATTTAATAATGCAACAAAGGCATGCAACGTTGCATGAAATTAGTGTTTCCTTTTATACAAGTCCATTCATCAATTGAACACAAAGTATAAACGCTTCCAACTTCCATTTATGTCTCAGAGTTTTAAAACTGAATAGGTTTAGATGTTATTTGATTATTCCGTAATTAATGTATAATAATTACAAAATAGATTATATTGAAAACACGTGTGTATCCTCACAAGCTTTGAAGAAGTGGATTCACATAAATTGAGCACTAAGTACAAAGGATTCCAACTACCATATATGTACGTATGTGTATCATGTATTGAATAGGTTTCCACAAAGTACAATAAAATTAGTTAATAATCAATGCAACAATTACGAAAATTCTGGGCAGCATATTATATTGAATAAAATTACTTTTAAGCTTTAAAGAAGTCTATTTATCACATGCAACTTGAATGTACGCATATGAAATGCCTAGTGGGTTAGCAGGCAGCAAACCTGTCCTTTGAGTATATGCCATAGCACCCAGTACATAAGGTTTGTCCAAAAATCGGCTGTACAGTGCAGTGCCCCTTCTGAGATCCTTATAGGGACCTGTGAAAATTTATTGTCAGAAGCCACCTCTTTTAAAAGAACCCCTTTCAGGAGAGGTGGTCTCTGAAAAGGTGGAGCTCAATATGGGGCACATACAGTACACATTTGTGACCAGCAAAGCCGGTCTTGCAAGATTAAAGGGGTGGTCTTTCACGAGCAGGGTTCAATCTACAATGTAAAATTTGGGGGAGAAGCTTGAGTATTACAGTGATTGACTGCCACACAAGATATACATGTAGATTTGAGGCATGCATTGTATGTATATAGCAGGGTGATGTGAGTGTGTGTGTGGGGAGGGGGGGGACTTATAAACTATAGTAGGGGCATGCAGGTGCATGTATGTATATGTGGCAACCTAGACATCTATAAACACATACAGTGTAGTGATAATAGAGGTGCATGCAGATATGTATATGAAGTGCAGGGGTCTATATATAGGTACGAAACTAGGGTGGTCTAGGGGTATGTCACGTGTAGTGTGCGTTCGTCCTTGTGTGTGTTTACATGTGTATGTGTGTGTGTGTGTGCGCACGCGCACGTGTGTGTGTGTGTGTGTGTGTGCGCGCGCGTGTGTGTGTGTGTGTATGTGTGTGTTTAAGTGTGTGTGTGTGTTGTGTGTGTGTGTGCGAGTGTGTATATACGTGTGTGTGTACGTGTGTGTGTATGTGTGTGTGTGTGTGTGTGTGTGTATGTGTGTGTGTGTGTGTTTGTGCATGCCCAGATATAATATGGAGTGCAGGAGTATACATACTTATATGTCTGGGGACATGCCCACTATGGAATATTTGAGTTTTTAGGTTGTATAAGATTGTATTTGAGGCCATTTCAGATCATTCAAGGTAAATTTTGACACTCAAGTAGGGCATACTCCATAGTAATTTGTACTGCAGTTGGAATTATTCTGGGGTGAAGCTGGGGAGTTTGGCGTAGAAACTTCCTCCTGACCCCCCACTGGACAGAACCCTGATGAGGGTAGTCTCGCAAGAGGGGTACCAAAGTATATTCAATATGTACGTATGCCCTATGTACTGTCACTGGTAGCATTTGACCTTTGCTATAGGACAATTGGCTGACCAGGTATTACATTGGTAGGATATTTTGACATTAATTTAATTGGTCAGCCATTTATAATCTCATCTTCATTGATTTTGTACCATTAGGCAGAATGCAGGAATTATAAATATTATATTCATAAATAATTTATAGTACAGTAACTATATTTTAACTATTATTGTTTAGTATTATTACGTTACCGTTGTTGTTCATTATACATAATAATTATGCATTAATTTATATTTTTATTATGTTAATATTGCTATTATCATTAACATAATATCATTAATCATTAATTAATAACTTCAATGTAATTTCATGAAAGAGTACCATGCATACATATAATCGGTCTTGTTGTGGCATAGTGGTTTTCAAACCTGTCCACTGTTGGTGAAGCTGGGAGAGATGAAATGCCAGACATGCAGATATTATGAGCAGGTGCCATCTACTGAAAGGGTGGGGATATTTATCAACCATAATAATTATTGTATGGCTCTCCAGAGGAGAAATATGAAGATATTGGTATAAAGATGAAAGAAGCAAAGGAGGGTGGGTGCAGTGATGTATACATAACTCGACATGGGATTCTAATGGTGGCAGGCTCCAATCTCGGGACAGTTGATGCCTTGGAACTGAAATTTGGAGTGGAGAATGAAGATTTAATCATTAGTTGCCTGCATGACTTTGCTGACATTGCATTTTTGTGCTTTGACTTATCATCTGCTTACTGTATGGTTGTGCTTCATGGGGTGGTCGTCACCCTAGTGCTAGTTTGCCTGTAGCACTTAATCATCAGTATCAATATCAAAATCAGTATTTATCACAATGATATATATAATGATAATAATAATTTGATTTACAATTTACCGTTCCACATTAATCATAACATAATTAGTAAGTTGCTATGGCTATCAGTGTCATTGTGATTACTGTCCAATGAGGAGCACTCTTACAATGCGGGACTTTTACTGCATAAAGTGAAGGTCAAACAAATATTATGTTCCATTTGAATTAAGTATTGATTTGAGGTTAAAGTGTTTATATTGTATTATTTTATGTTTATCTGACACC
>CAUJGJ010000434.1:2951616-2954116 GCA_963170055.1 Halisarca cf. caerulea
ATAGGATCCTGAAACATCATGTGTGCCGGCGTGGATGATTTTCATCAAAGATTACTATGATAATGAGATGTGTAAGACAACATTTTATGTTGTGGATTACATACAATGTTAATAACTGGAAGTGTCACAATGCTTATGTATAAGAATCCAACATTAATTAGGATAGAGAAGGCAAATATCAATAAATTCATTGAAATGTAACATTTTTTCCAATGGAACATTTATTTCTCTCCTCAGCAGCCTACAATTTGCATTTCAGTGTTACAAAGTAGATGCCATTATACTGTTAGAATGTTATAGTCGATCTCCTTTGAATCCATACAATATCATAAATATATATGCTCTATATATCTATAGTCCATGCAGGTGCTATGATTCTTATATACAATAGGGGTGGTGCATCGCAACCCTGCATGCTTTTACATGCCTACCATTTGTGATACGTAGTCTCTAACTGACAATGTACTTTGAGGTTTGGTAAGAAAAGTGATAAGCCCTTGCCCTACCATGTAGCCCCAGTGGTTCTTGGGCAGGTAGGGCAATGGGCCTGTCTGGCAGGGCCTTTTGATATGCCCTACCGGCCTGCCCCAGTGGTTCCTCTGGCCCTGCTCCAGTGGTACCTCCAGCCCTGCCCCGTGGTCCCTCCAGCCCTGCCCCGTAAACTTTATGGCCAGGAAGTATGGTCAACTGATGTGTGCGTGGAGCATAATATGGTTTCATGGCCCTGCATGAGTAGCGAGGAGACATGAGCCCTTTCCTAAGTATACTGTGAATTGCAAGCAGCTCAAAACAGGACACTTCTTACAATGTGTGATATTATAATGGATAATAATATAATGTTATAATGTTATATAATAATGTTATATAATAAAGTATGATATTGCTTACAATGCATGCATAGAGTTAATGTTATAGTAAAAAAATACTTTGGCTATAATATACTATAATATAATATATTATTCCTTATTTGGCTAGTTAATATTCAATGGCGTCATAGGATTACTAACTGTGTGTGGTTTGCATGGAGTAAATATTGTATCATATATAGTATTTTATTGATTCAGAAGTATTCCAATGTTCCGTGTATTGAATAGGTTGCATCATGTTGATTCAATACATATTCAGTAATGCATGCAATACACTTTTAAGGCACGTTGGATGAAATTAGTGTTTCCTTGTATAGGGATCCACTTATTGTACTTGAATTGAACACTAAGTACAAACAAGTGTAACTTCCATTCATATAACTATGACCTGAATTACATATAGTATTATTGAATAACATTTATATCTCCTAATAGGCTTTGAAGAAGTGGATTCACACATGAATTGAGCACTAAGTACAAAGGCTTCCAACTTCCATGTATGTAGGTGTATTGAATTGAATAAGTTTCCCAGCGTGTAATAAACAATTATTAGTCAACAATTCAGGCAACAATTACCAGAATACCGCATATTATATTGAATAAGCATTTACCTTTAAGTTCTAAAGAAGTCTATTCATCACATGTGAATTGCATACGAAACACCTCAGTGTGTGTCTATTTAAATTAGTAGGCAACAACTTGTCCTCATATTGATGCATGCATGCCATTCTGATCAAGCAGTACATATTAATGCCTGTCCAAAAATGGGTTGAATGATAGCACATATACCCACTTGAGAGACCACCCTTAGGGACATGTGAAAGGTGGTCATTCAAAACAGGTGGTCTCAGACTAGGGAGGATCGAGATCATTTGTGACCAGCAGGGCCGGTCTTCCAAAGGGGTGGTCATTCACTAGGGTGGTCCATCAAGAGGGGTGTATACCACTGATACTCAGTATGTCTGCCCTATGTACTTTCACTGGTATACGTAGCATTTGACCTTTGCTAGGACAAATGGCTGACCCAGTATATATTACATTGGTAGATCATTCTGATCTACCGACTAGGTAATAATAATAATTATGTTATTGTTCATTATTATAATTATTGTAGATAATTATTGTCTTAATAATAACATTTAATATGTTCACACATTAATATTTAAATTATGGAACAATAGTGATACAAAAAAGAGCTTGAGGCCTCGAATACAGGGTTACCATGGTGCAGAGCTCTGTATATACCCACAAATGTACACCTGGTTCCTGGCAAGGCTGAATGAATAACAGAGTGACTAGGCCTCAGATACAGGGTGATTACTCCCCTGGCAAGGCCAGGAGAGGGTAACTTTGCAATCAACAAAAAAGTCTGTTCAAACAACATGCAAAGGTGCAGCTAGTACGAATTTGCGTAGGGGTCTCCCGTTACTACCACTTTACTTCCTGCCACGAAATGTTTCCCTCACACTGGTCACTTTCAGCAACTTCCCATTCAAAGTCGTGCCAGTCTTCCTAAGCACTATTCACGTTCTTCATCCTCTCATTTCCACATGGTAGTAGCCATCTTTCTCATGATGTAATATATAATGTTCATATTATCCATAGTGTCCACATTACCATTATTATTAACATAA
>CAUJGJ010000434.1:2964116-2991616 GCA_963170055.1 Halisarca cf. caerulea
CAACAATTGCTTGTAGGGGATTTTGTCCACTTAACACACCAAGCAGAGGCCCACTTACAAAAGGGGGTACTCCCAGTGCTGTCAGTCCCCCCTGAATCAGCATCCGCCCTAGAGGGGATTTCGCAAATTTCTTGACAATTTTCCCTGCTTTCCTTAGTCCTTTCAAGGCCTTCCTCCCAAATTTCTTGGCAAATTTCCCTGCTTTCTTTAGTCCTTTCCAGACATTCTTGCCAAATTTCTTAATGCCTTTCCCTATGCGCTTCACAAATCTCCCAGCACGTCTCACACCCCTGAAAACCCTTCTTCCAAAGCGTCTGACACGCCTGATAATCTTTTTTCCTAAGCGTCTGATGCGCCTGATAATTTTTCTAGGTCTGAAACGCCTCACAATCCTTTTTCCAAAGCGTCTGACACGCCTGATAATTCTTTTAGGTCTGAAACGCCTCACAATCCTTTTTCCAAAGCGTCTGACACGCCTGATAATTCTTTTAGGTCTGAAACGCCTCACAATCCTTTTTCCAAAGCGTCTGACACGCCTGATAATTCTTTTAGGTCTGAAACGCCTCACAATCCTTTTTCCAAAGCGTCTGACACGCCTGATAATTCTTTTAGGTCTGAAACGCCTCACAATCCTTTTTCCAAAGCGTTTGACACGCCTGATAATTCTTCGAGGTCTAAATCGCCTCACAATCCTTTTTCCAAAGCGTCTGACACGCCTGATAATTCTTCGAGGTCTGAAACGCCTCACAATCCTTTTTCCAAAGCGTCTGACACGCCTGATAATTCTTTTAGGTCTGAAACGCCTCACAATCCTTCTAAAGCGCCTGAAACGTCTACGTCTCCGTCTCCTCCATTGATTCTTCACCACCCCTTCACTCTTTTCCAAGGGTTTATCAAGAGCAGCATCCGACAATATCTTAGCTTCCAATCCTACTACATTTCGGAGGCCCAGTGATTTTTTCCTTTCTCCTTCATTATCTATAAAAAAATTATTAAATATTATAAAATTAACTTGATGTCAACCATATCCCCTAAAGTTCCCGATCTTCACATGCATGATTTCCTAAGCAATACCAATATACAGTGGGTCTGTCCCACAGAATTTGTCCACATCAAAATCCTTTCAAATTCCCCCGAGGGCGCTTCTCAATATAATTAGTTGCCGAGGTGTTATAATAAAGACTTAGGGTAAGGGATACGTGGGTTTAGTCTAGCCGCTATACCCCAGACTTTTCCTCCCGGGCTGGAGGAAAAGTACGGGACAAGCGGCTGGACTAGGGTGAGTTAGGGTTTTAGTATTGATAAGCGCCCATGCAGAGCAAAAAATTTATCATAACAGGTTCTCATCAAGTTGTTCCTCATGATATCGGATTAACCAAGTGTTGAAATAATTTAAGTTAGATTGTATGTTGACGATTTTTTGCAGAGGGTTAGATAAACGAGGTTTTTAGATAAACCAGTGTCAGATAAACAAGATGTAACTGTAATTACATTAGGTTAGGGAATACGTCAGGTAGTGCTGATCATTGTTTGTCAGGTGAATTAGATTCTGTTCTGCATATAACAGCAGCAAAACTGACCTTGACCTAAAGGTAGGTCCACACTTGTTTGTTCATGGTCGGTGTCCATTTCAACGGGCAGGTGGTCATTGTTCAAAGGGACTGCTTTCCCGTCTTCATCTGCTGCCGAGCCGAGCACAGGATCATGTGCATTAACACTCAGTGCAAGGAGACAAAGAGCAAGAAGACTTGCCCTGGAGATATCCATCCTTCTCCAGCTGTCAGTCCGTGAGAGTGTTGAACTGAAATTGACAAGGATTCTACTACATTTATAATAAGTTGCTCTGTTCAATTTACGTTGCAAATAATTAACAGGAAATATCCACCAAATGTGGTCCCTCAATTATACCAGTTTACAGGTAACGGGGTGTTTTTGTGAATATTATTGAGTCAGACATCGACTTTGACAATTGTTCAATGACATATTAAATTTCAGTGAATATTTTATCCATTATATAATTAATAGTATTATTATAATAATTATTAGTATTATTATTATGTCATCGGTGTTGTTACTCATGTATAATTATTAAATACTAGGCAAAAAGGCAGCCTTTAACAAACACACACACACACACACACACACACACACACACACACACACACACACACACACACACACACCAAAATACACACACACACCAAAACACACACACACACACAAATACACGCACACACACACACACACACACACACACACACACACACACACACACACACACACACACACACTTTTTTTCAATGTCACCGATCATCATTAAAGGAAAACGAGTACGAAAGACTGGATTAAAGCATGCGTATAGTATAAAACTGGACAGAAAAGGTAGACTAAAATGAAAGGTGGCATGTAAGTGAAATAACACTACAAAAGATGTTCTGAAGATGAACAAGCACAGTATAGTTAAAACACCTGTAACCTAGATACTATTGGGTATGTGTGAATTATTAGGCAAAGACAAAAACAAGCAGATATGAGCAACTAGAAAAAGACAAGTAAAGGAAAAAAGGAGTGAATGTCAACAAGCAACCATGAAAAACACTAGCTAACACCAGTTACGCTTACACCAATTGTTGTACGAGTATGGGATGACATGTTTAATTGTGTCTAACTCGACTGTCTCTTTTTGGCCTTGGCTTGGAGCAATCCATAGAGCTGCTAGAGCCCCTCCATGCAGAGGAAGCCTCTTAAGCCAATCTCCAGGGTAATGATGGAGGCACGGTGGGTGTGAGAGCAGGCCTTCTTGAGAGCCTCATACCACTGAACCTTCCTTTCAGCAGCATTAGAAATGTTGGTCTCAAATGGTATGGTTAACTCAAGTAGGTGGATTGTGGTGGTGTTCCAAATGACGATGTCTGGGCGTTGGTCAGTGATGGCAATATCCTGTGGAAAGTTGTACTGACCTGGGAGGTCAGCTGTGATCTGCATCCATGGTGGCAGCTGGGACTTGCAGAAGTTGTACATGACCGATAGGACATCGTCATGCCTGGTGGTGTAGCGTCCCAAGTCAAGGAATTTCTGGCAGGAGTTGAGGACATGTGAAAGATACTGATGCTTACCACAGAGCTGGCATTGCGGCGAGGACAGCTTCTTCCATTTGTAGAGGTTGACATTATGTGGAAGAGTGTCCATCACTGCTTTGAGGGCAAACTTGAAACACCACTCAGGTAACATTGAGATGGCTGATGACCAGTTCTGGGCTGCACATCCCTCAAACTCCCTGACAGTCAGCCCTTGCACAGGCAGGCTGGTGGTGTGGGCTAGTAGTGCCGTAGTGTCCACAGCTTGAATGTTGACTTTCACTTGAGACACCACACACTTACTGGATGCTCCTGGGTTCTCCTTCATCACTTCCACAACTTCCTGGTGAGGTCGAAACAAGATGCGCTGAAGGCTGGCTTCACGGAGTATGTCTAGGGTGGTAATAGCTCTAACAGATGAGTCACGTGAGAACAAGCAAAACCCAGCCTTAGTAGCCTGTATCTTCTTGTAGACCATGAGCAGGTGAGGCAGATCAAGTCCACCGTTAGACTTTGGGGGGAACATGCCGACGGTTTGGGTCAGCTGACCTGCACAGGCCACTCCACCTCTTCAGATACCTGGTGGCAATAGGCTGCAGAGTATTACGGAGCCAGGAGACAGGCAAATCCGAGATGGAGAGATCCCAGGTTGGACGAGGGCAGATACTAACCTTAAAAAGCTTCAGCTTTTGTTGGCGTGTGACGGAGTTGTCATCAATCCTCTGCATCATTGAAGAAAGCTTGGTGACAAGGTGTTCTCTATACTTGTCTGAGGTGGATTGGATGGCCACTGGTTCTCCCAAGAACTGGAAAGTGGTGTCACTGAGATAGGGGATGGGCTGTCCACTGAGCGTGAGGTTGGGGTTGTAGGCCATTCCAGTGGAAGCTTTGATCGCGACAGCGACACATTTGGGAACATTAGCAGCCATCCCAGACCATATCAGCCAAGACTCAGTGAGGCAGAGCATATGCTGACAGAACGACGGCCCATCACTGATGAGGGAGGTGTCGTCAGCATACTGCAGAAGGTTTATCTTGCCAGACACAGAGTTGAGGCTATACCCAAGACGGTCACAGTCCTGGGTGATGGAATCTACCAGAGTGTTCATCACAGTGTTGAAAATGATGACTGACAGTGGGTCACCCCGGTAGACTCCCAGCTGAAGGTGGATGAGAGTAGTGGTCCATTTGTCCGTGGAGATGACTGCTGTGAGGCCATCATAGAGGTTGGAGACCAACTAAATCATCCCTCAAACTCCACACACACACACACACACACACACACACACACACACACACACACACACACACACACACACACACAAACACATGCACACACACACACACACACACACACACACACACACACACACACACACACACACACACACACACACACACACACACACACACACACACACTCACACACACACACACACACACACACACACACACACACACACACACACATGCACCCATGCACACACATGCACACGTATGCAAATTTTGTTTAATAGGAAAAATGGTAAACAAAGGTATAATACTGCCATATGTGTACATTCCATTGTAAACTGTTTTTAATAGTGTTGAAGTATTCCATGTATTGTGTGTTGAATAGGTTGTATGATGTAGATTGAACACATAATATAGTAATTCATGCAACAAAGGCACGTTGCATGAAATTAGTGTTTCCCTTTATATAATTCATATATAGGACTCCATTTATGGTTATGGTAATTGAATTGAACACAAAGTACAAACACTTTCCACGTCCATTCATGTCTCAGGTTTTAAAAGTTACCTTAATTATAGGTTTTGATCAAAGTCCATCCATAGCACACTAATTGAACACAAAGTACAAATGCTTCTAATTTCGATTCATGTTTCAGAACTTTAAAATTGAATAGGTTTACCTTATAGGTTTTGATTGTAGTCCATCCATCGTACACTATGTATAAATGTATGTACATGAGTGTATATATATAATGTATTGAATAGGTTCCCATGACGCACAATAAATTATATGGAATTCATGCAATAATTACCGGAATTACACATAATTAAATTGAATAAAGTATGTGCTTACTTTAAAAGCTATAAAGAAGTCTATTCATCGCATGTGAATTGTATATGAAATGCCTAGTGGGTGTCCATTAGCAAGTATATAGCAAACTTGTCCTTCAAGTGATGCATGCCATTCTGATCATGGCAGTACATGTCAAGGCTTGTACCTCCAGCATGCTTTTCTATGCTTAGAAATATACAGTCTAAAATATACAAAGCACAATTATTATAAACAATAACAGTGAATGGTAACAAGTTGTCTTTGCGTCTGAAGAGCCACTGAGTATCTGTCCTTCGTAAATTCTCCCATTTTGAGACAATTTTGGACTTGTAGTGTCGATACACTAGGTAGCCGTAAACTTATCACCTGCTTGTTCCTTGAATCTGCTGTAATTCACCTTTTGGTCTTGATTTTTGCATATGTCAGCCCTATGTACTTTCACTGGTATAGCATTTGACCTTTGCTAGGACAAATGGCTGACCCAGTACTACATTGGTAGGACATTTTAATAATTGGTCAGTCATTTACAGTCTGCATGCTCATCATTAATTTTGTACCATTAAGCAGAATAATAGCAAATAATAGAGATATTATAATATTCATTAAATTTGTAGTAACTATAATTATATTTATTATTAGTATTGTTATGTTATTGTTTTTTGTTTGTTTTTGTTTGTTTTAAATACAAGATTATTTTCAATCATTGAGAAAAACAAGAAAATAATTGTAATACTTGTTAACCCTTTATCGTGGATAAATCACTATAGTGGCTCGAGTGTGATCAATCTGTATCAGGGGATAAATGATGATATTGCATAACGTACCATAGTCGTGGACAAGCCACTATAGTGGCTCCTTCTTTTCAAGCATTTTTAAAATGAACTTGATTGCTTTTGGTACAACTAACATTTTTATAGCTAGCCGAGCATATAAGAAGCACACATGGATACTTAACTTTGCAATGATAATGATATAATGCACTATGCATATATTACACATGCACACACACATCAAACACTATTATAATCAATCATCCAAGAACTTGAAGTAAACTTCATGAAAGGGTACCATTATACATATGATCGGTCCCTGTTGTAACATATAAATGTGGTGGTTAATTGCCCATGTAGGGTATATCAATAATATATTATGACATATGATTAATCCACTGTTACACGTGCATGTTCAATGCATTAAAATTCCCACATTGACAACTGTACTTAGTCTACTTATGAGTAGTTAAGACATAGGCACAAGGACTGTGGTAAAATGTGCCAAGTCTTGAGGTCGAGTGCATTTGATATGCCATGAAGCCCAAGTGCCTACAGTTTTCATTACTATAGCATCTATTTATGGACTTTTGGCAAGTGTTCCTGACTTCCAGGAATTCGACAAAGCAATTTAATGATAAATATCGAGTTTCCAGAGGGAATAAGTAGTAAAATTCCCAAAGGGGACTTTCTCGGCTACAATACCAGTTGGCTTCTTTTGAGTTTGATTATTAATAATACATAGTGTATTGTTTGGAAAGCTCTTCAAGGAACTTTGAAGAGAGGTATCTGCCTGAAAATACAATTATAAACTCACGGCAAGTTATAGGTGCCCAAGGAATGTTTAATACATTATAAAATCGCTACAATCATACCATTACCATGGTAACGGATGCTATAACTTGGTTAGTACATATTACCGCCCATGGTAAACTGAATATTTGCTGGAAAGTCTGAACTATCATAATTGTATATATTATACTTAGTAAGTTACTATAGCTATATCAGTGTCAGTATCATTATTGTACAGTGAAAACTCATGACGAACACTGTTACAGTGCATAACTTCCTTCCATTGTATTTATATTATGCACTTATAAATCATAACAGTCCGTTATTACAAACATTTTTCCAAATTGATAACTATTGATGAATGAAAATAATACATACTTTGTTGTGACAGTGTGTGATTATGCAAATTCATGCATTCTTTTTACGTACATTTGTATTATTCTGAAGAGCGGTAATATCCTTCCCTTAGTTGCTGCTTCCCTGCATTCAACCAGAACGGATTTTAACTGTGATTGGCCCAGAGGCAACCTTCAAGTAGATTATCTTATTGTTGCCTCAGTTAAAGCCTCCGCTCATATGCCCACTGCCTTGGAGACCACCGGCCTCCTTGGTTATCACCTCTTTGGTAACCACCTCCTTGGTAACCACCTCTATGTTAACCACTTCCTTGGTAACCACCTCATTGGTATAACCACTTCCTTGGTAACCATTACCTGGTCCAGTAAATACATCACTGGGAGGCTGCGGTTTCATTCAAAGCAAGTTGGGAATATACTTAAGCTTGCCAATCAATTCATGGCCCAGTTTCCCCAGAAACCCTTTTCCTAATGCACTGTACTTGACTATAAATATATTTCCATATTTAGCAAGAAACCTTATTCTGTGCTTGCCCTAAAGCGCTTCCCATATATATTTACCAAGAAATCTCTAAGACTTCCTGTACTTGCCCAAAAACCTCTCCATAATCAACAAAAAATCTCTTTCCATACTTGCCTAAAAACCCCTAAGACTTTCCATATTTTCCAAGAAATCTCTTTTTGTACTTGCCTAGAAACTTCTTTACATACTTGGGAAGGACTTTCCCACCATAAATTTGAAGAAGTTTGCATTCCTCCATATTACAGAGAAGTTTACTTCCAAATTTCTCGACGAGCTTGCCTCCAAATTTCCCAAGCACTTCGCTCCAGGTATAAAAAGAAATTGCTTTCAAGGGGCCTTTTGTCCACTCGGTACGCCAAGCAGAGGCCTTTTAACAAGAGGAGGTACTCCCAGTGCCAACAGTCGATCCTGAATCAGCATTAATACCTATCCAGTTAATTGTACAACTATCGGAAGTTTAAGAGTTCATAGTCACTGTGTATATGTATCTGATAGAGTGAAGAAACTTAAGTCTTCCTGACAATTGGATTCACTATGATAACAAGATTTCACTGCATATACTATATAATATATAATATTATATAATATAGGAAGAGCAAGGACTACCTCATCCAGGAGTAAGTACAGTCTATATCCCAGGTATATACTAGCCAATTACAAATTCACGATCATGCATGGAACTGTAGTACTATAATATCTATGTAATTTTTTTCATATAATATTAGCTAGACTAGTAGTGGTCTGGGGGGTTTCTAGCTTTGCAGTCCTATCATCTTGTAAATGTAAAGTAGTAGAAGTTCCTCTGGAACACGTGTCCAATATAATTTTATGCATTGTTATAGACATGCAATTATTGACCATCCCAAAGGGTTTCGCATTATGTTACACAATCCATTATGATTGTCCACTCATGCACACACACTATAGGTAGAGTAATGACATTGTTTGATATTTGCAATAATACTACATGCATACGGTAATCAATTTCTATTTAATTGTACTATGTTCAACTTCTTATATTTTACTGTATACTATACAAATACTATCCAAAATGCCTATAATTAATCCACTCACACACTGACCTATATTACTGATATTTGTAATAGTTGTACTGCCCTGGTGGAGGCGTGGTTCCCGTTTGATAGTAGTCAGGCGGCACAGTTGAAGTTGTTGGATCTTCCTGTGGATATTGCGGAGGCTCCCCTCCTCCTGCAACCAGGCGACCCACAATCCTTTTGAGCTGTCCTGTTTGCATCAAATTATTCAGGATCATTTTCAGTGGCCCATTTCCAACACGACTTATGATAAAGCTTTTGATTTTGTTCAGGTGGGTTCTCCATGCATTCCGGCCATATTTCTTCACTATGCGCCATATACCAGATAGAGTGCCCTTCATACGTCTCCATGCTCCTGGACCAAGTTTCTTTGCATGACTCAGTATCCCTTTGGCAGCTTTAGACACTCTTCTCCATAGAATATTGTACCATCCCTTGCTCTTTTTCCATAACTTTTTTCCGAAATTTCTTAAAAAGTTTCCTACATTTTTCACGCCTGAAACAACTTTGTTTGTAAAGTTTCTCAGTCTCTTCCACCACCGTCCTGCATGCTTTGCATACGACTTAAATTTGTTGTATAACTTAATTGCCCCACGCCGGATTTTCTTCCAAAGCTTTTTACCAAATTTTTTAGCCCCATTTGCAACTTTTCTTGCTATATGTTTCACTCTCCTAAAAATTTTTCTAACAAATCCCCATTGCATTGTGGTTTTTCCCCTTGTGGTCCTAAGCAGTCCCTCAAGCTGTTTTGTGGCATCTTCTGCATCTGTAAGTGCTGAATGTCGCTGTGCTTCAAGGAAGTCTTCTATGCCAGTCACTCTTCGTAAACCATGTGCTCTTGCTCGTCTTTTTGCCTTAACCTCATTGCCAGACACTTTTCTCTCCACATGTCCAAAATCTGCAAATATGTCGTCCCATGTGGCATCATTATGCTCTTTAAATGGTTTTTCTTCCATTGTAGCATCTGCAAAGAAAAAGTGCATTGATTTGACTTACAACCCACGGGCCTGTGATCGCCTTGTGCAGTAACGAGCGTGAACTGCATCATGCTAGCCAATTGACAATACTGATCCATATATATCATAACTCAGTCTAGAAGATGTGTGATCATGCATAATTTGTGCATCTGAATTGTATTAGAATGATATTTTCAGGGAGCTGATGCTCTTGTTGCAGTTACACACTATCGTTCGCAGTAATCTATATTATAATAGTGGAATATACATATACGTGCTAAGATTAGATCATGTAGTATGCCAATAGTACAGTCATTTTTAGCTTATAATTGTCTTCCATTCATGAACAGGTACATACAGTATACTTTCAGGTACTGATCAGGGGGCTTAGGCATTAAGTTTTCTGTGCAGGCTGTATATGCCTTAGATCGACTAAGATAAAGTGGCTAACTCAATAGGTGTGAATTTCAAACATAGGATAAAAATTATACCTTTCCAGTGATCCAATAGAAGCATGGCACAAGTATTTCATTTGTGCTTAGGTTGGCAGCTAGATTCCAAATATAGTTTGATTGGCTTTTAAGACATGAAAGTTGACCTGGAGGTCATACTATCAGTATTTCAGAATGTACAGATCATTAACTTAGTCTGTGAAAAATTGCAATTTCAGAAGGTAATTTCTCATTTACCCAGCCAACAGAGTATTGTAGCTTGTACTGTATGTAGTGAGACCAAGATTATTCTTACCTTTCACAAAGAGGGATGAATCATCATCACTTAGTTTAACGTCTTTGCTTTTGGCTATGGAATCATCTTCTGGCACGGAAGCATTCAGCCTACTAACATAGACTGAAAGGAGTACAGCAGCTAACAAAATCTTCATCATTATAAGATCTCTCTCTGAAGATTGTCTGCCAAACGCAAATGTTCAGAAGACTGATGATCTTTGCAGTTTATGCGTCTTTTTGTAGCATTGGTCTGCTTTTGACTCACTGATTAATCCAATAAGAGATAATGATGTGATCATTGTAATTGTACAGCATGCCATTATTTTCGATCAATGCATTGTTAGTAATTGCAGCTGCACTGAGAAAAATGAGACTGTAGCAATAATGTCATTTTCCTATAATATGTATGTAACAGTCCATTCACCCACCTTAGAATAATGAATTGGATGGATCTATTAGTTACATTAATTGATATTATAATTCACTAATATTATGTTATTTCCTATTCTAGCTGTAACCCCATGAACCCGGGACCTGCATTCACCTTTTTCAGAGCATAGAACAAAAGATGTCAATGCATGTATATGTGCACGCTGTAGTCAATGATGACTATATTATACACATACTTTGTATGGTATTCAATTAATTCATTGAGTACAATAGAATTAACAATGGAATCAATGGACAAGGTATATGGTAAACAGTATTGGCTATTTTTCCTAGCTAACATACTCTAGGCCAGCTCATTATATACCAGTATACTTCACGTGGCCTGTAAATGCTGCTTTGGGCATAACTTACTAGTCTTCCAATTTTTTTATAACTTTTCCTACATTTTTCACACTTGAAACATATTTGTAAAGTTTCTAACTCTTTTCCACCATCGTCCTGCTATATTTGCAATGTGACTTAAATCTGTTAAATAACTTAATTGCTCCATTCTGGATTGTGTTCCCAATGTTCTGTCCAAATCTTCTGGCTCAGTTCACAACATTTCTCACTGCATGTAAAATTCTGCATGAAAATCCTTCTAAATTCTCCCCATGTCCTTCGAGCTGTTCTGTGGCATCTTATGCATCTGCTAGTGCTGAACGTCGCTGTGCTTCAAGGAAGTCTTCTATGCTAGTCACTCTTTGCGAAATGCATGGCCCTGCTCATTTTTTCATCTTAACCTCATGTCAGACATGCACCTGTTCTCCCACACTTCCAAAATCTGCTAATAATATAAGCATCATCACCATCTTTCAATGGTTCTTCTTCCATCTGTTTCAGCATCTGCAAAGAGAAAGTGAATTTATTATAATTTAGTTGAATATATCATTCAAACATGCATCTTACACAGAAGCAGTAGTGCTCTGTGAGGTGTACTAGCCTAATGACAATATCGATCATGTCCAGAAGGTGTGTGATCACGCAAATGCATCTGTATTGTATTAAGATGGAATTTTCAGGGAACTGATCTGCAGTTTCACATTTAGTTCGTAGTTACTGTAATTTGTGCAGTATGTAATTATAGTTATCGTATGACCAACAGAAGTATGAGTTGGCGTGTTTAATGCCCGAGTCTCAAACCATATTAATTAGGGTGTTTCGTGCCCTTTGGACTCAGGTCATAAAAAGTCAATTGTGAAGTTGGTCATACAATTATATAACTTTAAGTTACTTGTTGCAGACATTGTGTGATGTTATGTGTCAAATTGGGAGGTGTACATGTTTTTGGTTGGCTGCGCCATTCTTTCATATAAAAAAAGAACTGACCTAATTGACAATTATATTTATAATAATTGTTATCATGATACCGATAACACTGGGCACTTATATGATGCCGTATACACCTTGTGGTCAAAATGTCACAAAAAGTGTGCAGTATCAGTTGCAAATGCATGCATACTGCTTGCATGAGCCATTGATCTTATACCACCAACCATACAACAAACATGTTCATAGATGCTAAGCTCCGGTCAGTATGTGCTAATGGTACACTTTAGTTTACAATTTCCTTTCATGTGTGGTATATTTTCAGGAACAGGTCATGCAGATCGGGCTAAGGCATTAAGTTTAAATAACCCATGTGACCTGTATACACCTTAGCTGTATATGCCTTACTTGTACTTTGTTGTATATACAAGATAGTGCGACTAAGAAATTAATTAACTTGATAGGTAAAAATCTACCTCCACTTTTCCAGTAATCTGGTAGGAACATGGGAGAACCACGTGTCATCTGTGCTTAGGTTGACGGTTAGATTCCCATGCATGCAATATTATCATACCGTATAGCTAGAAATTTTCGCGGACAAAAAATTTCGCGAATCGTTCCACTGTAGGGATTTCGCGAAAATTAATTTCGCGGATGTGATCATTCGCGAAATTTTTTGTCTGCAAAAACTGTAAGATGGTACTAAAGATGCCAACGGCCCATCTGGTTTTGGGAGTACTTTCGAGTCCTCCGCGGCAGGGCCACTATGCTTGAAGTACCTGAAAAGAGTCGGCATACCCTCCAAGATACAACTCGACGAACGAACAGCTTGCAAGAGGTTTAGCAGGAAATGAATCGAACTAATACTGAACTGAACAATAGGCTTGAAGCGATTAAATTGAATGAAGAACAAACACTGAGGCAAAGCAGCGACCCACCGAATACGTGTGCGAGTCTTGTGCGGCGAAAAATGGCGTCGGCGGAAAGGATCTGGGAGCTGGGTGTATAATTATAATAGCGGGATGTACTGGTGAATTTCGCGAAAAATAATTTTCGCGATTGGAAGACCATTTGCGAAATTCGCAAAAATTTTTGTCCGCGAACATTTCTAGCTATACGGTAGTTTGATTGACCTCTAAGGTGTGAATGTTGACTAAAAGTACATTATACTATATGATAATACATGATACTATGATTATTTTTCTGTGCATCATGTTCACTTAGTCTAAAAAGGTTGTCAGTGATCATTTCAGGATTGAGTGAATGTCCCATTCCCCTATCCATCAGTCTTGTAACTTGTATTAAAGTGATAATATCAGATTTCTCCATATACAATAATTTTAGGTATAAACTATCCATTCAACCACGTGAGTATATGAATAGTATAACTACAACAATACAATTCTTTGAGATTCCTATTTCTAGCTATATAATCTAGGAACTTCCTTATACTATTCACAGTGTATACAATCGATTCTATAGGCTATTAGCTATACATGCTTTGTATAGCTATCGAATTCGCTGAGCATAATAGAATTAGCAGTGAATACATGTTATAGTAGACAATATTTAATTTGGCTATTTCCCTAGTTAAGGTCCACTATGGGACCATTGAACCACTAGCAGGCCCGGAGCAAGCTGATTTTCATTGGTCAGGCCAGAATACCGTAGAAAATTTATGTTAATAATTAATTGTAGAGTAAAGCTGTGTCACTTGACCGAAGCACATCAAAAGCAGCTTCATGAACTTGCAGTATCATTAGATACGTAGTTTAGCCTTTGCTGATGCATGGTACGTATGCTGCAGGTAGGCTTTTACTCAGCAGAGACTACTAAAACCTCAGTCTCATATGTTGCATTGGTGACTGGTATGACCAACAGAATCTTTATGGCCATCAAAATCAATGGCATCTCTAGCACTGCAAGTAGCTTGCAGCCATAGAGGATGCCCTTGATGAGAACAAATTGAAAATTTAAGACCGACGGGTTCAAACGGCGGCAATTGAAGTCACGTAATGGCCTCTGCAATCACATGGACTTACATACACGCGATTTTCCATATTGCGCAATGATAATATGGCTGATTTTCGTAGCGACAAACTAAGTTATTGATGGAGCAGTCACAGATTCTTCAAAACTTTATTCTTCTCTTAAAAGGCCAAAATATATTTTTGAGGTAACTTCTAAATTTTGGTCAGGCCAAAACCTGACCAGCCTGACCGGTTGTGCCGGCCCTGACTAGACTACATGTGGATTGCTGGATGCTGGGATTAAGTGTGATAAAAATTATGTTATGCTGTAAGACTTATACATGCTATGCTATAGGCTTTTTCAATTGATTTGATGGACGCTCGGTATAACAGAAGTTTCATTTCAATTAACAGTATTCATGCTTTGCAAGTATTTCAGCCACTGGATATACCTTCTATAGAACCTTCCCCTTGTCCAAAGACATACAAAGGAGACTATAATTGCATATTCTGATATGAGATGACCTCAGAAAAGTTTGTCTATATGGCCTTTAGATTTTAGTTCCACTTCTGAATCATGCAAACTTGCTGCAATATAGTACTTTGAATCCATTAGTTGCAATGAAATATCCATTAAATGGAATTAATGAAACTTCCATGAAATGAATTGACTAATATCCATCAAATCATCCAGAAAAACTGTAAGCTACCAGGTTAGCCTATTAAGGTAAGGGGCTATTGAGGATGATTTTTGGGGGGTTGGGAGGAGCTTCAGTATATCTGCCATGTGAGACATGCTCATGATTTTGTTGCCTGAATTGTATCTGTGTAGCAGGGTTTCTTTGAGGATAATGATCATGCAAGGGGCCAATGATAAACAGACAATTGCTCCTAGATGTCTATAAAACAAATGCGGTGCAGTGATGCAAGTGCAAATTGTAAGTGCATAATATGCAGGGCCGGGCCAAAGATTTTGGGAATCTTAAAGAAAAAAAATATTAATAATGCTAAAAAGAGAGGCTGACCTGCTCGTCAACTTTGTTTCAAGTTTATTAAGTCACAGAAATTGACATTCAATCCTATTTATACATCTCTGATAGTTTAGGCTTGATTTTGATCAGTCAATCCCTTTATTGGTGCCGATTGAGCGAAGAAAACGCTAGTTGCAGTGAAATCGGCCATTTTTTATCACATGGAACGCCTCGAAAAATGGCTTCCTCGAACGTAAGCGCGACTAGCTTCAGCATAAATAGTAGTTAAACTAGTAGGAGCGCTGTTTTTGATTTTATTCATGTCCAATTGAACCAACCGTCTTAGTTTTAAAATCAAATTGATCCTTTGGGAAAAAGATCAAAGAGTTGAAATTGTTTCAGTCTTCTTGAAATGCCGGGCTAACTCAGTAGACTACAGTATGATTAAACCATAGATACTATTTATTTCAAGTTGCTGTGTCATGTTTTAGCTTTAGGTTTCACATTGATTAGTGCAAATATGTATTTAGGCCTATAGCTATGGTTTGGTATCTGTTGCGCTGCCACTCTTGAAAGTGTTGGCCGACAGGCCTGACCAAATGAAAGTACCTTACCCCAACCCTGATATGTGTATATAATATGGTACGTATTACAGTGGTCAATAACCAGCTGTGGTCTGAGAGGGTGTGGGGCTGCACTCCCCCAGTGAAAATTGGAGATTTTTGGTTATATAAAGTTGTATCTTGACACATTTTAGATCATTCAAGGTTGATTTTGACACTCAAGTAGGGCATTCTCTATAGTAATTCACTCTACTGTAACAGTTGTAATCTTTAGGGGTGAAAGCGCTGGAGGGTTTGGGTTCCCCATCCCCCACAGGATAGAATCCTGACGTGTAAGGTTTGCAGGGTACATAGCATGACACTTCAACGAAAAGAATGAAGAATTCCAAATATGGTATTTACAGTACTCCAACTATT
The DNA here is from genome assembly GCA_963170055.1 of Halisarca cf. caerulea. Classification (NCBI taxonomy): domain Eukaryota; kingdom Metazoa; phylum Porifera; class Demospongiae; order Chondrillida; family Halisarcidae; genus Halisarca; species Halisarca cf. caerulea. Next base: position 2,980,058 of record CAUJGJ010000434.1, read on the forward strand.
GCGTTTAGCCCTGGCACGTCACTATGAACATCCATGATTTAATTAATGTAATTGTTATTCAAAAGACACTTTTCAGTTCATTGTGGATATACACCTGAAGAAGCCCAAGCGGGCGAAATGTTGTACAATTGAATATTAAATTTTATTGATTTGATGAAAAATTGCAACATGCATTATCTGTCCAAAGATAAAACACATCCAAATATGTACTCTCGTGTCTTTTTTATTTTGTAGGGTTCACTCAGACACACATCGTATAGCATCATAATATTATATTCCTTAACATACAGAGCTGAGGGGGGATCATAATACCTGTGTATATATGTATAATATACTGAGACGGCATGCAGTTGGCATTGTTACAGCAATGAGATCTGTATGTGCTCGATATTATAATATGCATATGGCATGCAACCATAAAATCTCATCCATCAAAAAACATGATCTTTGCTATTGTTACAGTAACAGAATCTGATGCAACTATGCCTTTTTAAACTTATCCTGAGGCTGCTTGTTATGTTTAATTACAATTAAAATATTATGAATTGTGCTTAATTAAGTCAAGTTGCATGTATTGGAATCTTTTCAATTCACCGGTATGGCTAATAGCACTATTTATGTTTTCCGGTTGTTCCCTCTGCTATTGTTCACAGTCACGCACTCTCACACACTTACGTACGTGTTCTACTAATACACATACCATTGATTGTTTCTTTCAATTAGACTCTCTACTTACCAATTATCGCATGATTGCAAATATGTATATGTATATATTGAGTACCTAGTACCTTAATCTGTATATAAGCTATAGCTAACTTAAGGTTAATTGTGAGTGTGCATGACATTGTATATTACCTGCACATGCACATGCAAATTGGTCCATATACATGAGCTAATTAATATAATATACTTTTAGATATGATTTCTATTAATATTATTATATATATACAGTTCAATGGAGGAGATTATTGCAAGTCCTTGGAGTCCTTTTTTCCCAACAAAACAGTCGTTTAGAGTTGATAACTTATCCTCAATTGCATGATCATAGGCATAGGAATTTGAAGGGGGGGCTCGCCATTTTTGCAGTTTTAGTGTATACAGGGGCCAAAATAATGCCATGTGCCCAACATATTGTTGACAATGTTTGCTCACGATTATATATCTATATATCTATATCTATCTATCTATCTATCTATCTATCTATCTATCTATCTATATATATATATATATATATATATATATATATATATATATATATATATATATATGTATATATATGTATATATATATATATATATATATATATATATATATATATATATACATATATATGTATACATTATATATATATATATATATACATATCACTTCCCATCAGTGCAGGTGGCCTTGGCATCAGGAGGTTTGCCATGCTTGCTACTTCTGCATTTCTTGCCTCAGCTGCTGGCTCCTCTCTGTTGTCACAGGAAATCCTGCCCCCTTCATTGGCTAACACAACATGCTCATTTGCGGAAGAAGCTCAAACTCTTTGGTCTCAGGGTCAACCAGCTGATCCCCCCTCCGGTGCTGACGCCTCTAAGCAGAAGATATGGGATAGTGCACACATTGAGGCTGAATACTCATCTCTATTGTCAACTGCTGATAAACTTTCAAGAGGCTGCCTGCTTGCTTCCAGGAGAAAAGAGGCTGGAGCCTGGCTCAGTGCCCCACCTGTATCTTCCCTCGGTCTGCGGATGGAGGATGATACGGTGCGGATTGCTGTTGGTCTTCGACTTGGAGCTCCACTCTGTAGTCCACACACGTGTACACAATGTGGCTATGAGGTGGATGCCTCTGGTACTCATGGTTTACATTGTAGACGGAGTGCTGACCGCCACCCAAGACATGGTGCCCTCAACACACTCATCAAAAACACACTGGTGTCTGTTGAGATTCCATCCATTCTAGAACCATCGGGTCTTTTCAGGTCAGATGGCAAGCGAGTGGATGGTGTCACAGTTGTGCCATGGACGTCTGGCCGTGCATTAGCTTGGGATGTCACCTGCAGTGATATTTTTGCTCCATCCAACTCTTGTGCGGCTGCCTCTGGTGCTGGTATTGTGGCCAGACGAAGTGAGGAGAGGAAGAAAGCTCTATATTGCGAGCTGGAATCCTCACATATTTTTGTTCCAATTGCTATTGAGACATCAAGTGTTTTTGGAGATGAAGCAATGCGATTCTTAAAGGAAGTAGGACACCGCATCAGATCAATGACCCAAGATCCACAATCATTCCACTACTTATGCCAACAAATTAGTGTTTGTGTACAGAAATTTAACTCAGTATGTGTATTAGGTTCTTGTTAACTTGCATAGTATTAGCTTGGTTTGACTTGTGTCCTAAATATATATATATATATATATATATATATATATATATATATATATATATATATATATATAATATTATATATATATATATACATTATAATATTATATATTATAGATATAGTATTTATATTACCTTCCTCCCTTCACTTTTGTTAACGTTCCTATGCCCCCAATTGATACTGAGTATACGAAGGATGCTTTGCATGAGCACCATTCACTGTTGTCACCTAGCAAGACTCTGTGGTTTTCATTCACTGTTGTCACCTTGCAGGACTCTGTGTCTTTCATTCACTGTTGTCACCTAGCAGGACTCTGTGTCTTTCATTCACTGTTGTCACCTTAGGCTAGCAGGACTCTGTGTCTTTCATTCACTGTTGTCACCTTGCAGGACTCTGTGTTCTTTCCAGTTGTTCTCGCTTTAGTGTTCAGTGGAATATTTGATCTCAATTTAACATATTGAGTCCACAAAGATAAGTTTTGAAAGAGATGAGAAAATGTTACAGTGTACATGTTATTTATTGTCAGCTGATGAATATAGTAAAAATTATGTGTGTACATTATTACATCCATGCATCTCTCCAACAGACCACATCATCAGCAATGCTCATGCATGTATTATGGTGATATCGAATACCATATTAATATTTATATGCTGCCAGTGCCATGAATTGTTGAAAGTCACGCATTTCACAATATTCCCGCATGCGTCACACATTATATAGTACACACACACTCAAGTATTAACTTAAGATCTTGTATGAAACAAAATATGGCTGTTCCATTATTATTATGTTATCTATTTTGCTTAGCAATTACAGTTATTAACATTAGTTTGTTTTAATCAGTCCTTCAGCATTTAATTAGTTTTTGAGATTATTGGATCCAAATCGACTGGTGCCCAAACCAGTGATTTTCTTCACCGGTAGTGCCTTGTCTGCATCTTTCTCTGCCAATGTCTGAAGCCTTCTTAGGACATCATCAAAACCATTGCTCATTTCATTGATTTCGTCATCATCGTCGTCATCATCATCTCCATCATTAACATCATCACTCATTTCATCAACTTCATCATCATCTTCATCCTCATTAGTGATGGCTGCCAGCATATGCATTAATTTCACTGCTTCATCATCGTCATCATCATTTTCATCCATTTCAGCCATCTTTTCCACAACCCCCAAATCAGTGTCATCATCATCAACATCATCATCGTCATCACTTTCAGCCAGCATTTTGATCATATTTAGAGCCTCTTCCCCATCATCATTTTCATCATCATCACTCATTGCAAAAACATCATCATCATCTCCATTATTACTTTCGGCCAGCATTCTGATCATATGTAGAGCCTCTTCACCATCATCATTTTCATCATCATCACTGTCATCATCACTCATTACCTCCACATCATCATCATCATCATCATCATCATCATCATCATCATACTCTGCTAACATTTTTATCATTTGCAATGCATTTTCACCATCCTCATCATCGTCATCATCATCAGTATCATCGCTCATTTTCTTCACTTCATTATCATCTGATTCATCGTCATCATCATCATCATCATCAAAACTTTCAGCCAATACCTTGAGGGTATGCAATGCCTTCACCACATCAAAATCATCATCATCATCTTCTTCTTCATCATCATCATCATTCAAATCCGCAAACATTGCAGCAATTTCATCATCATCCTCATCGTCCTCATTAGCATTATCACTGCTCAATGCAACATCATCGTCGTCATCATCATCATCAGTAGCAGCAGTAACAGCAGCATCAACATCGCCATCACCATCATCATTGTCATCATCATCGTCATCATCACCCATGCTCATTGGTTCAAGTCCAGTACTATCCCCATCATCCTTCTCCTCCTCATCATTGTCATCATCACCCATGCTCATTGGTTCAAGTCCAGTACTAGCTCCATCCTCCTCATCATTATCATCATTAGCATCGATGTCACTGAAGCTTTCTGCACTTAAGTCATCATGATCATCATCTCCGTCTTCATCTTCATCAAACTCAGACCACATTTGTAACATTTTTAATGCGATAGCATCATCATCATCGTCGTCATCATTATCATCATCCAGCAGATGATCAGCAGCCATTGCTTGGGCTAGAGCAATATCGGTGTCGTCATCTTCATCATCGTGATCATCATCATCATTGATATTTTTGTCACTATCCAATGCCTCCACCTTATCATCTTCATCATCATCGGTATCTTCATCATCAATCTCCGCTAACATTCGTAAAATATCAGCTGAATCATCTATGTCATCATCATCATCATCATCATCATTTTCTTCAGCTTTGATGCTATTATCCAGATTGTCATCATCAAAAGAATTGTCAAGTTCAGCTAACATTTCCATTAACTCTGATTCACTAGTATCGTCATCATCATTTTCATCACTGGGCAAATTAGTGTCCTGCTCGTCATTAGTAGCCGATTCAATCTCAGTATCATCATCACCACTGTCATCACGCTCTGCCAAATCATGCATTTTCTGTGAAGCTTTGTTCTCTTCACCGAATTCTTCGTCACTGGATGCATCAACTTCACCCTCATCTGATGCACCACTCTCTGAGTTATCCATTTCTGAGACTTTGTTCTCATTTTCATCAGCAGAGCTTTGATCCTGAGAGACATCTGTATCACCATCAACTTGCTCATCGTCATCATTAGCATTGTCAAAATCCATTGACTTCAAATTGGCCATCTCCTCCACGCTTTTCATCTCATCAAGCAACTTTTGATAGTCCTTCTCAAACTCCTTCTCTGCCTCGCGAGCATCAAACTGTACCTCATCTTTATCCTCAGTACTGGAAGCAACATTTGCATCTGCAAATAAAATACATAATTAGATAATATGCTTTCATTGGCATACTCTATATTGAATTTCAAGATGCCCAACCATGTTATTATGTTCACTGCATGTGTGCCTGTTAGAAAAGCCTAAGGCTAAAGGCTTCCCAGTCTAAATAAGACACCCTGCATGGCCTCATATTTCAGCTTTATTTTGTACATGTGCGATACAATTCAATGTATTGATGGAGTCTAATGTGAAAATAATTAAGTAAATGTATGTGAAAAATTTATATATAATAATTAATATAATTAATTAATTTCTCAGTGCCTTTGTCATAAACTATAAGAAAACACATCATTTAATTTTGTTTACAATAATACTAATATTTAGATAGGGCGATACTAGTTCCCTATTCACACGGGATCTGATGGAGTGTAAGATTAGAACATGTATCCATGTAAAGTATATTGCCAAGTTATCAGAAGCCCATGCATGCAAGCTACGCAAAGTCTTATTTCGACACCATTATAATAATAGCAACACTACACATATATACAGTACTATACTAATTATTGTTATAATATTATCATAATATTATAATAATAATTATTATAGTACTGTATGTATAGTATTACGAAGCAAGAACACCTGTGCTCAAGGTGTACCTGGAACCTCTCTAATCTGATACTGTATTGGACATAAAGATAGTGTCGGATTAGGAGATTGTCAGATTACAACTAGAGTGACTATTAGCCTATTGACAGATTAAACAGGTATGCCACCTATAGCCATATAGGGTCTTATTATGTACAGCAAAATCTGATATTACGGACACCATTGTAGATACAAAGTTAATGCAAAATGCAAAATTGCAGCCATCTCCTTAAACAGGACACCATTACTCTGCCCCAATTGAAGTCTCTTCTATATTGACATGAATACATTTGGATCCTTCAAAACAAGGACTCTTCCATATATATACAGGACAGCTTAGAGTGGTCCCAATGGTGTCCTCGTTATATAGGTTTCACTGTAGCCCTCTGTCCACACACTGCACACACAGTACCTGTTGTGTCTGCCTTGTTTTCTCTCTCTGTGGCTTCTTGTAAGAGGATTTCTTTTTCAAGCTGACGTTCCAGACTGGACAGGCTAGCACCATTGACAGCCACTGTGGCCAGGGCAACAAAACCCAAGATTATGAGTAACTTCATTTTAGAATGTTCTGTGATTTGTGTACGATAAATCTCACAGAAGTTGAATTCTTCTAGAAGTGGTATAATGTACTATAAATTCTCTATTTTATTTCTATGTGGTCTTCCTAATAAATTCAACTAGGAAGTATGAGTGGAAAGTGCATTGATCTGAATGAAATTCTCTTTGAATAGTAATTTTTCCTCCTTCCCTAAGCAATTCATAGTATATGAATGGTAGATCTATTGGTAATGAAATGAATTTGCCTTGTGGATTTAGTATGCATTCAGAATAAGTTTTGTAATTTGATTTTACCAAAGTGTTTTGATGTACCATATATGTATGCAATTCGTGTGCAAGAGGTGTGTGTGTGTGCATGTGTGTGTGTGTGTGTGTGTGTGTGTGTGTGTGTGTGTGTGTGTGTGTGTGTGTGTGTGTGTGTGTGTGTGCACGTGTGTACGTGTGTGTGTGTGTGTGTATGTGTGTGTGTGTATGCGTGTGTGCGTATGTGTGTGTGTGCGTATGTGTGTATGTGTGTGTGCATGCGTGTGTGTGTGTGTGTGTGCATGTGTGTGTGTGTGAGTGTGTGTGTATGTGTGTGCTTATGTATGTGTGGGTGTGCGCATGCATGTGTGTGTGGGTGGGTGTACATAGGTGTGTGTATGTAGATATATGATTCTAGACACTCAGATTCAAGTAAACCAACCATATGCTTACAACACGTTGAGCTTGGCCCTTTACTTCATTTTACTGGTCATGTTGTATATTAGAATCGATGATAATATGTTTAGTTAGATGCTTGAAGTCATGCTGATTGACACAAGAATATATATTTCAGACAGTTTCCAGGGGACAATATAATATTATATAATGTCTCCATGACATTATCTTGTACTAATATAGTACTGTGCACGTGGGTCAACACTGTAGGCAATATGCATTGAAGCAAACTGTAAATAACACACAGTACTTCGATCTGCTAACATAAAAGATTATAACAGCTAAACTACACAAAGACCTCTGAATTTCAGACACACATGTAGCTATATACTGAGCATGACAGACCACAGGACAACTAGAAAGTAATTTAGTGTAAAAATATCCACTTAAAATCATAAGAAGCCAAAATTGTGACCTTTCTCGCTATGTAACACTTTGTGGAATGTATACCACATAAGGCACTTAAAAGAATGCTTCGCATTTTCTATCTATCCAAAAACAACCACAGAGCTAGAGCAAAATGCAGTGGATAATCGTTATAAAGAATACTATTACAGTGGATTTCTGCTTAGGGTGAACAAACACATGTGTCCCAGTTAGTGGTCTGCTGTGAAAGTCTATCTGGTTATAGTGAATTTCTGATATTGTGAAGAATTTTCAGTGTTCCCTGGGATTTGTTATAATAAGATTCCACTGTAAGATGTAAAGGATTTTGGAGCTTAAAAATCTATTGGAGGCTAGTTTTCAATGAAATACGTTCAATCTTAATGTATGGGTGGCCATATTATTCCACATTATCCCTCTATATATATATATATATATATATATATATATATATATATATATATATATACATAGATAATATATATATATAGATAGATAGATAGATACAATAGATATATATAGCTCTACAGGAAGTCACAACACTCTTGCATTGGTGACCTGACTGCAGTCTTATGGCACACACCAAAGCTTAGTACCAGTGCAAGTTTACAGTATTTCACAGTAGGAACCATTCGACCACATAATATAATATTATATTATTATATTGTATATAATATATTATTATATTATTGCATCATTATAGTATATTATATAATTATGTAGCATTATGTAGTTTACGGTTTCCAACTAGCACATTAAAAATTAACACTAGTGAATGAATATTTTTCTTTCAAAATTATGCTGAGACAAAATATTACGGAGTAATTTTCATGTCATTAAGCGTAATAATCTCAGTACAAGTAACTGCAATGTGCACTAGCATCTCACAACACAGTGGAATCTCTGAATAAAGGACATTTTGGGATGTGTACAACCTCTTTTGTCCTTAGTAAGGAGGTTGTCCTTTCTGGGAGCTACATAAACTGTATAAGAACTCAAATCAGGCCTCAAACTGTGTCCTTTGTAGAGAGGCTGTCCATATTTCAGAGCATCCACAAATTTTATTATATTAGAGGATCAGTGTGTGCTACATCCCTTTCATATAGACTGTCCTTATGGAACAGGCAGTGAAGGATGCATGCATGGTAAACGTGTGTGTATGGTCTCCAACAAGGAGGAAAACTTGTTTATTGTGTTACCTTATACACTTACCCTTGTAACCGGGAATTAAGGCCAATCATTCAAGGAAAACGAGCATCACGTTATCGCCTGTTAAGCATACTTTCTCAAAAGCAGCACAATCATACACACATTACGCATAGTTGGGAAGGTTTCCATGCATGTATGTGTATAACAATTACTCAAATTCGACATGCTGTGGAAACTGGCTAATACAAATTGCTTATTTAATAACAAGAAATATTGCTTAACAAGAACTTGTTCTGTGAACTAACTGTACAATATACGAAGTATCTTGATTTCACCCTTTTAACAAGAAATACCTTTAGCAAGAACTAAAATTTAGTGCACTCTGTGTGTTTCCTTAACCAGTTTATTACTAAACAAGTAGGTCAAGTACACGACATAACCATAATCATTATGGTGATTTGTTAGGGAGGCAGGAGGTGGCTGTATGTCGCGCTTTCCTAGGTAGTGAATTCCATTTAGACTTTCCAATCATGCACTCAAAAGTCTCCTCCTTATAGTTCTCAATGCCTTTCCTAAACATCTGTGTCTATACAATATAATTATACACATCATACACTTTCATTTACACATATGACCGAATGTGTGTTCCAATAATGTCTAGATCTATTGAATTTTGCTTCTAGACAGACTACATAATATATATATATAATAATTATTATTGTTTCAATTGAAGTTTAAAATACACTGAGAAGGGCAAGTACGTATACCTCTGATGGGATTTCAAAAAGCCTTCTTTAATATATATATTTGCAAGCATGACTTACATATTTATCTTTCTGCAGTCAGCAAACTTGATTGCACCCTTAGACCTATGTATACCATGCAATGCAGGTTCTTCAGCTACAGTACATAATTGCAATACCATAATTTATATAGCGCTAAGTTTTCGAGGAGCTCAAATTTCGTGGTTGGCCACTTGTGAAAAAATTGTGGGAATAATTTTTGCATGCAGGTCTGTCCTTCAGTTCCTACTGACCAAACGCAGTGTGCAATTTTCGCTCTCCAGCGCACATGCATCCTTGAAGAACCCGAAGAAGTAAAACTCCTCGAAAACTTTGTGTTATATGGTATATATGTAACTCTGGATAAGTGATTAATGTGCTGCTTACAATAGTTACACATTATAGTATAATAGTAGCATTGAGTACATACAATATAGCCCAATACAATACAATAAAATGTAAAAAATGATGAACGTTAATGGTTGTAAATTATTCGCTATTGTACCAAATGTGATATTGAGTATTGCTATATGTAATTGCTGTTCTAGGTATATACTACTAACCGCTGTACTACTTAATGGCACTAGCTCATTTTCCTTCAGCCCTAAAGTTGTGGACGCCCTCTCTGCAGTAAAGATCTACTACGCTCCAATATAGGTCTTCGTCTGTTTTCATGCTCTTGTCTGCAGAAGGTACGCTCAGCCAGCCGTTTCACGTAAGGGTACTTTCTTAAATACTTCCTCAGCAAACGAATAGCTTTCCTCACAGCAATTTTCATTGCTTTCTTCCTCATTCTACTGAAAAAACCCTGCAAGCTGACAAGATCATCGTCCAAGTCCTCAAAGCCTTTAACATCTGCCCTCATTTCAGCCATATCGCTATCGCCATCAGCTTCTGCATCCTCTACTACATCTTCCTCATCAAAGTTGAAGTTTCCTGTTTCACGGTTCCCTTTCCAAAGGCAACATATACAATACTTTATAATAGTAATGTTTTCTCCCCTTCAAAATGCCTACTACAATATATGTTACAACAATGGATTCATCCTATATATAGTAACAATATCATATAAATATTATATTATGATTAGAATACTGTACCTAGACATTATGCGTATATTCACTATTATATACATACACGCTCGGTACATGGCTACACACCTGCATCAATCGCATAGCCTTGCAGAGCATCAAGGACTTGATCGGCAGCACATGCTACCACCTGTATTGTAAGGTAAATTGCTCCAACAAGAGCAATAATCCTCATCGTGATCGTCAACTGTTGCTCTTAGTCACCAAATATTGGTTGTGGGTGAGGCCTACGGATTAAAAATCTCAGATAGCAGTGCTTTATATACTGTGCCCTCTATTATTCACAATGTATCATTGCTATCACAATGATTGTGGAAATTTCTGAATAGTGTCAGTATTAACGCTCCCAATTTTATCAGTCGATATCGGAACGGTTATCATTCAGTGCATTCAGACGGTATACATGCTACCTAGTTGTGGTATGTGCTGATACATTTCCAACTTATTATTCTTTTCATCTCAATACAAGTCTCTGTATAGCGTGTTAGGTGTGTGGTTTTCTTGTCATTGTTATCAGTAATGACGTCGTGACATTTATATCACTTGATAATACAGTTAAACTTCCTTAGTACTATATGTATATACCTAGGATGTACATACATACTCTTGAATAGTAAGCACTCCTTGATCTTTCCGTACCTCATGTACAGTACCGAAAGAACACTGATAGTATGTACTCCTTGCTCTCTCCCTACCTCATGTACAGTACCGAAAGAACACTGATAGTAAGTACTCCTTGCTCTCTCCCTACCTCATATGCAGTCCTGAAAACAACACTGATAGTAAGTACTCCTTGCTCTCTCCCTACCGCATGTACAGTACTGAAAACAACACTGATATAAAGTACTCCTTGCTCTCTCCCTACCTCATGTGCAGTACTGAAAACAACACTGATAGTAAGTACTTCTTAATGATAGTGAGCACTCATTTTTCTCACATTTCAGGGTATTTAAGTTTACTGACCAAGTTTGACTGTACACTACTGTGCTATAATTTGGTTACTGTCCCTACTTTCAGGCAAAATTACTTACCAACAATTTTAAGC
>CAUJGJ010000434.1:2999116-3001616 GCA_963170055.1 Halisarca cf. caerulea
GCACACAAACACACACGCTCAAACACACACACACACTCACACACACACACACACACACACACACATACACACACAGCACACCAAATTTATGGACAGCTCAGTGTGCAAGAAACACAGCATGTGAGAATGAACAAAACTTTGGAGTGGAGTTTGGGATTAGTATTTTCTCGTCACCAAGCACACAAATAATTTGCAAATCACTTCCTCATATCATGCATCATCAAATTCACCATTGCTATCCTTACGTGGAATAATGGGCTTCCAATGAATATTTGTCACTTGCCGAAAAACTAAATTTGAATTTCATAGATTTCTAGCAATGAAAGTGATCAATGGATCCAACAAGTACAGCCAATAATTCCTCGAGACACCATGGATTTGAAATTCCGAAATACACGTTTGATCTGATGCATTTCTTTGAGAATGCATTCATCATTCCATAGCATTAGTATGCTATTACGGCAAATAGGCAACTATGCCAATATAAAATTAAGTATTTGGTCAACAATTCTGAGCTAGACCAATCGGGTCCGATCCGAATCGACCGATTCCCATACACTGTGCATAGGAAGTGTTGCTGCACTGTACACACTGTCCGATTCCGAGATCCGATCCAAATCTACCAATTCCCATTCACTGTGTATAGGAAGTGTTGCTGCACTGCACACACTGTCCGATTCCGAGATCCAATCCGAATCGACCAATTCCTATACACTGTGTATAGGAAGTGTTGCTACACTATAGACGCTCAACAGTATTGCCATGCGCGTTGGCGGTAAGGGGTTGAAACAAATGTGTGTTGAACAAACCCGATATTCTAAAACTGATTGCATCATAGAAATTTTGCTGCTGCACACTTTAATCAGTGATACCACACATTGTTGATAGTAAGTGCATGGTTGAATAATGTGTGTGTGTATGTGTGTGTGTGAGAGTGTAAACAATGACCATGCAACTCACTGTCTCCCCGTATACAAAAGCGTCTTCTCCAGTGAAAGATCTTCCAAGGGAAAATGATTGGCGCTGCTTCTTAGCACACCTGCTTGGCTCGACACTTTGTAAGATAGTGCAAATACTGTATACAACAGGCAAAGGGAGCGAAACACCATCTTTATGTCTGCGTTGCCAAACTGCTATTGATTCAGTTTCAAAGAACACTGCTGGATCCGGCTCTGATATACACGGGTGCCACCTTGCAACTGAAGATTCAGTTTTCACAGCTGCAGGCACGTCCGTTGATACTTATATAGCTTCCGCAGGTGCACAAGTATGGCTTTGTGTCTCAAAATATTGATTTTGTACACTCTGGCTCTTATTAGGTTTATTAGCCGTGTAATTGAGTTATCCAGCTTTCTCAGGTATGTCACAGCCTAGGAAATGCACAGGCTCAAAGCAGATCAACGTATCCTATAGATATGGTCTCATCCCATGGTTGATGATTATTCATGGCATTCGTCATTCTTCAAAGAGATGGGGGTATCTCCATTCAACAATGATCTATTGTACTATGAATCATCTGAACTTTGTACAACCCATTTGGAATGATGGTTCCATGTTCTGGGGCTTTGTGGAATTATGACTTCAAGTTGACTGCCGCTTTCATCTACATCCGGTGCTATGACACAAACAGGAATTCGTGGTTGGAGGGATCAAAACAATACTCGTAAATACTGCAGCATTTACTTCTCCTTGCGAAGTGAATGTTCTGCATATTAGGGAAGCTGCATACAAGGACCTCCTGTACAAACCATCTGTACACATGGAAACACACAAACACGTGAACACACACACACAAACACATACACACACACACACACGGAGAGAGAGAGAGAGAGAGAGAGAGAGAGAGAGAGAGAGAGAGAGAGAGAGAGTACACACACATACACGCACAGAGAGAGTACACACACACACACACACACACACACACACACACACACACACACACACACACACACCACCTGTACAAGCAAACACTACATAAAGGCCACCTGTCTATCTATAGGGACCAGTGTGAGTTTGCCCTAAGTCTGTATCAGTGATATCCATGCACCTCTGTACTAGGACTACCCCTCTACAGAGGCCATTTCTTCTTGCACCTACTGTAGAATGGTCCTGTATGGAAAGCCGCCCCATCATATATAGACAGGTTGCAATAGCTGCAATTCTGGAAAAATACAGTAATTTCCAATTGGTTAGCACACACACCTAAGCAGTACATACACACTGGCAAAGAATTCTAGTGCAGTCAACCCAAGTCATGCATTATTCATAGCACTATTTACAATGATGGCAATTATTCATGACATTCACGAGCCTAATAGTATTACCTCTATGTAAACAACAAACCATGGATTATAATACCGCAATCCCATAATACAAAATGCATTGCACTTATTCATGAGTCTAAGCATACATGAATTGATGATTTCAAGGTGAAAGTTAGTCTTCCTTTGTTTCCAGTTGCTATCCTCGCACATGCAGAAAAACAATCGCAAAGTGA
>CAUJGJ010000434.1:3036616-3041616 GCA_963170055.1 Halisarca cf. caerulea
AACACACACATATGTACACACACACACACACACACACACACACACACACACACACACACACACACACACATACTGTACACACGCACACACACACATATATATATATATATATATGTACACACACACACACACACACACACAAAAAAAAAAAAAAAAAACCAACAAAAAACATACACACATGCGCCCAAACACACATGTATACACATGCACGCATGCACGCATACACGCACTCACGCAGACAGACACAAACATAGCATTGTGCACACTCATGCACATGATTGAACACATACAAACACACACACACACACACACACACACACACAACATACTGTACACACATACACAAAATGTAGCATTGTTGAACACACACACACATATACACGCTATATATATCATTATAGATATGTATATTAATTCAGTATAATAAATATTATAATAATATATATAATATATATATATATATGTAATTATAAAGACCCTATATATATATATTACCATACACTATTATGTTATGTTGCCACTCTCTGTATAAGTATAATATTATTGATATAAATATAACATTGTACATAAATGGTCAGCGTCACACACACAGGAATTGTTCACATGCTTTATAGAAAGGTTATAGCTTTCATTATGTAGGAATTTCTTATCAATCATCTGTTCTACCCGTCAACAAGTTGCTTGCATATTTCGAATCCCCACCTGGATTTACTTTAACAATCAAACTCAAATCATCACTACAGAAACCTGAAAAAAGTTCGAGACCAATGAATGGGAACTACACATTGTACTGTGAGCAATCACACATTGTATTCTGCAGGCAATGGCAATATTTGAACTTAGCCACAACCAAAACAGAGACACAATGACCCTCAAGGCAATATTATGCCCATGTTGAATATTTAAATATCAAATTGATCAAATATGATTGACAGGCATACTGTATATACTTGCATATTATATATATATATATATATATATATATATTATATATATATATATATATATATATATATATATATACAGTCAAACTCTGTTAGTAAGTACCTGGGTTAGTAAGTACTCCTGGATAGTGAGTACTCATTGCTCTGTCCCTACTTCATGCAATACCATTGAAAGCACCTTGGATAGTAAGTACCTCTGATAGTGAGTACTTATTTTTCCTTCCCTTGAGGGTACTTATACTACTATCCAAGTTCTACTATATATAATATATATATGTGTGTGTGTGTGTATATATACATATTATATATATATATATATATATATATATATATGTGTGTGTGTGTGTGTATGCTGTTTATACATAGTGCTTGCGTGTCTCGAGGGAGGACTTATGATAGCACGTGAAGAATGTCTGATTCTTTTGAATTTAGTGAATGTATTATGTGCTGATTAACCATAAAATACCTGAATGCCTCATACAGCCAAACACTTTCATATAACATACCACTTAATGAGCTATTCTGGATATTAGAGGAATACAGTATTATAATAATATTATAGTTCTAAATCATTGTATATTTTAAGTAAAGTTACCACATATTAATAACCTGGGTTATATAGTACGTACTCCGCGATAGTAAGTACTCCTCATTCTGTCCCTGTGTATACCTCCTGTACATAAACCAACCCTGATAGTAAGTACCTGGTTCAGTACATACTCCTGGATAGTAAGTACTCCTCATTTTAAATGTCCCTGTGTATACCTCATGTACATAAACCTACCCTGATGGTAACTACCTGGTTCAGTACATACTCCTGGATAGTAAGTACTCTTCATTTTGTCCCTGTGTATATCTCATAATGCATAAACCAACCCTGATAGTAAGTACCTGGTTTAGTATATATTCCTGGATGGTAAGTACTCCTCATTCTGTCCCTGTGTATACCTCATGTACATAAACCAGCCCTGATAGTAAGTACCTGGTTTAGTACACACTTGGATAGTCAGTAATCCTCATTCTGTCCCTGTGTATACCTCATGTACATAAACCAGCCCTGATAGTAAGTACCTGGTTTAGTACATACTCCCGGATAGTCAGTACTCCTCATTCTGTCCCTGTGTATACCTCAAGTATTCACAAACCAACCCTGATAGTAAATACCTCTGATATTGAGTGCTGATTATGTGTACATGTCCCAGCCCTTTGAGGTATCTATGACGTACAAAGCAAGTTTCACAGCCTGCTGCTGAGAGTCATCTCTGTCTTATGAATTACACTTGTCTTCACGCAGAGTGTTGACTGTGATGTATTAAAATGACCATTTAATGATTATCGTGGGCCATGCTATCATACATAGTTAGAATATCCTTATAATAATATATTATACATTACTATAATATTATAATATATAAAATGGGGGTGGCTGTCAATTTGGCGCATTAATCGACCTTCATCATAATATACCAATGCAACTATATAAGGGATTGTATTTGGAAACTCTTGATCTAAGAGAAGGACCTCTGATTGTGAAGATATTATCTTAGAGTTGATTCTAGTGATGCGAGCATGTCTCATCCACCACAGCTGCTCTGCGTCATACCAAGATATGAGAATCAGCTCACGAGATAGCTTGGCACAGTGTATATAATACTATACTGAAGTTAATAATATTATATAATACTTAAGTTATAGCAAGTGAGAATATGACAAGTGCAAGAAAAAATTTCACACATGAATGATTGCATGTACATTCAGATGAGGTATAACAAGTTAGAAGGTGAGCTGTGTGTGTGGAAACCTACATACATGAATGACTGCACGCATTACCATTAGCATCGAGTATACCACACACATTCCAGAGAGATGAAGTAACAAGTGATGCAGTCACATCAACACTATACACACACATACACTTCAAATGACTATATATACATCCTTCTCACTTCCCTAACACATAGACAACATACTATTATACACAATTACTAGGTTTCAATCAGCACTAGCTCCTGATATCCTTGCAACACTCTTTGGAGAAATAAGTATGGAATTTACATTCAGTAGCAGTTCTAGGTCTAAACATATGCCAATCAATCATGCATTACACTACATCAATGACTTCACAGGTGCACATGAATACTCAAAACCATACATATATATATATGTGTGTGTGTGTGTGTGTGTGTGTGTGTGTGTGTGTGTGTGTGTGTGTGTGTGTGTGTATGTATGTGCATGTGTACGTGTGTATGTGTGTGTGTGTGTGTGTGTGTGTGTGTGTGTGTGTGTGTGTGTGTGTGTGTGTGTGTGTGTGTGTGTGTGTGTGTGTGTGTGTGTGTGTGTGTGTGTGTGTGTGTGTGTGTGTGTGTGTGTGTGTGTGTGTGTGTGTGTGTGTGTGTGTGTGTGTGTGTGTGTGTGCACGTGTGTGTGTATGTGTGTGTGTGTGTGTGTGCGTGTGTGTGCGTGCGTGTATATGCGTGTGTGTGTGCATATATATATATGTGTGTGTGTGTGTGTGTGTGTGTGTGTGCATTTGTTGAAATTTATATACATGTAGACACTCATATGCATTATTCTAAAATATTTATACGCAATAATTTGTCGCTACTCAATCATGGTAAATCACAAGTATATAATAATATAGTAAATCACAAATTGGTCTGTTTCAAATTTGATTTGTCTCCCTAGAAACACCCTAGATCAGGTATCAGGTAACAGGTAATCTTATTTAATCTGGGGAACCTTTAGCCAGAGGCTACTATAAGTGGCACCCAGAAAGACTTTTTTACCTAGAAAGGGTGAAAAAGTCCCATTTGCAGGAATTTGAAACAAAGCTAACTGTCTGCACTTAAAAGTACATCCTCTATTCCTATGCTGCAAAAACAACCTAAATCGTAATATTATATCACTTTGTCAGAATAGCTGTATACTTTCCGAGTCTTCATTGAAAATGGACACAATAATTTTTTGCAACTTCGAAAATCCCCATATGTCAATACATACACGAATTCCCATCACGGTTGACATCCTAGGGAAAGTTTTGAATGGCATATATATATATATATATATATATATATATATATATATATATATATATATATATATATATATATATATATATATATATATATATATATATATATATATGTATGTATGTATGTATATATATAGTGGAGCAAGATATTTCCTTAGCTTGTATTCAGTATATACAAGGTTTCACATCAACAGAAGCGGTTTCAGAGCTATACTTGGTTTGGATTCTTCGCTGAAGTTGAAGTATGCGTAGGCAAAGGTCGGTGGACATCCTCACACCTATATACAACAGCATCAGCAGGGCACCACATAGCATGCAGGACTGTATATATAATTGGATTATGTTGGATGTCAACACTGGAACGAATATATACAAAACTTGGAACTTTCAACACAATATTCGATTAACCAAAACACACTCCGAGCATGTAGCAAACATAATATATCTGTTTATCGCGCTAGACACAAAAACTTCCATGCCAGCTATATAGTAACATTATAATTCCATAGGTAAATTTATGATACGCACATATATACACGTACAGGTGAGGTTGTACTGAGTTTATACATATAACATATAATATATATCTAGGCAGTTATACCCGGTTTACCTGACACTGGTTTACCAGAATACCTCATTTATCTGACACTCTGCTGTGAATCACCATCACCACTCTGTGTACTACTTACCCTGATTTATCCAACACCTGGTTTATCCGACACGTTTTACGAGGAGCAAATGTGGTCCGATAAACGAGGGCCTACTGTATATATATATCTTTTTTATTATTAATATATCAGGCCGGGGCCTGAAATAATACTAATACTTAAATGTAAGATGGTAAATAACAAGAGTCTGAATAATGGTTGATTGTTCCTAAAATCGATGCAGTGTTACCTCTTTGAATACACACCGACACCTGCTGCTTAATATGGTAGTTTGCAAGAGGGTCTCCATTCATCTCTCGCAATCTTCTGCTGATCTGAAAAATCTGAAGTGCTGATGGGCCTATAATGCCAGACGTC
>CAUJGJ010000434.1:3051616-3059116 GCA_963170055.1 Halisarca cf. caerulea
GAACAAAGACCTTAGAATGTACACCTATTTACTATATAGTGAATGAACCCTGATGTAGTGAACACCCTGATGTAGGGAACGCCCTGATGTAGTGAACACCCTGATGTAGTGAACACCCTGATGTAGTGAACACCCTGATGTAGGGAACACCCGATGTAGTGAACACCCTGATGTAGTGAACAGCCTGATACAGTGAACCTTCTCAGTGGTTCTGATCGAAGGGGGTTATTTATGGAGAGATTGAACAGTTACTGTATTTTACACTGGATACATCAACATGTAGATATCAAGATGCAGCTCATCAATCGTACACATCCGTGCACCTAACGACAGTGTTACAACAAAGGTATGGTGAGCGATGCTGAACTTGAAGTCCATGCATGATGTCAGTAGTGATAAATCCCTCTTGCATAGCCAAGGGGCGGGTTCACACAAATCCAGGCATGACGAGCGATGCGACAGCGGTTTTATCTCATTCAGATACACGCCACTAACTGTGTCTCGTTACATAATAACACCCAACGAAATGCCAGATTGTGCGCACCACACGCACCTGTTAGACTACATGGCTGGAGTGTGCAAGTAGACAGTACAAAATGAGTTTTCAGCAGAAATACATTCGATTCTGATATATGGGCGGCCATGTTTTTTCCATGCCATCCCTTCACAAACCGCTACAGTGGTTATGATATAGTGAAACCTATCTAATGTAACACTCAATCGGACTTGAAAAAATTGTCAGTTTATAGGATCGAGGTGCTGGATTACAAAGTGGCTTTTGGTATATTTTAATATGGTGACTGTACCTCATAAGATGGTCGGATTAGAGAGAATGTCGGATTAGAGAGAATGATTACAGAGGTACCACTGTACATTGTAGAAGCCATAGCATAAGGCATTATATAGTAATAGTAACATGTATAATGCAGTAAAATACAGTAACATACATTGTACATTGTATACACTTTGTGTGTAAATCGTATGGCAGGGCAGTACATAGTGGTATAGTAATAGTAATAATATTCGATAATATACTTTGTCTCACGGCCGGTCCTTTAACTAAAACCAATAATTAATTTCTCCTCAAAGTGATATAGAATTAAAAATTTTAAGTGCATGCAGCAGATCTTTGATAGGCAGTACATTTGAACCTCTATAATCCGACAGTGATGGGGTCAAGACTAATTATCAGATTCCAGATTCCAGAATATGTTTTACAGGATACACTCCGTTCCACACTTTTTGGTCTGATTATGTCTATAATTTTTGATTACAGAGGAGTTGGATTAAGCAGGTCCCCTCAAGAGAAGGCAAAATTGTATGCACTCACAATCAGAGGTACTTGCTACCAAAGGTGCTTTCAATGCATGGTAGTGCATGAATGAGGTAGGTTGCCTTTGTTGGAGAACCGAAGATGCACATGCACTATAATGGCCTCAAAGAGTACGTGAATGAGGCAGGGACCGAGCAATGAGTACTTATAAACATGTACTATCCAGGAGTACTTACTATCCAGGAGTACTTACTAACCCAGGTACTTACTATCCAGGAGTACTTACTAACCAGGAGTACTTACTATCCAGGAGTACTTACTAACCCAGGTACTATCCAGGAGTACTCACTAACCCAGGTACTTACTATCCAGGAGTACTTACTAACCCATGCAGGTACTTACTAACCAGGAGTACTTACTAACCAGGAGTACTTACTAACCAGAAGTACTTACTAACCAGGAGTACTTACTATCCAGGAGTACTTACTATCCAGGAGTACTTACACTAACCTATGTACTAACCAGGAGTACTTACTAACCAGGAGTACTATATAACCCATGTACCCCTATCAAGGAGTACTTACTATCCAGGAGTACTTACTATCCAGGAGTACTTACACTAACCTATGTACTAACCAGGAGTACTTACTAACCAGGAGTACTATATAACCCATGTACCCCTATCAAGGAGTACTTACTAACCGATGTACCCCCTATCAAGGAGTACGCACTAACCCATGTACTTACTAACAGAGCTTGACTGTACTAAATTATTACATATATTGTGACGCAATTCTCATGTAAATGAACAGCACACCCACACTGTATATAAGCACTATGGGATGACATCATGAGGAAGTCAGTGTCTGTGTATTGCACCAGATGCCATGAATATTATATGATCACGACTGCAAAATGGCCACCATAAGCAAATTATAAATTACTACATTATTATAATATATATTGTGACATCATTCTAAACCAGTAGCACGCCCACACTGTGTATATAAGCACTATGAGATGACATCATGAGGAAGTCAGTGCCCGTGTATTGCACCAGATGTCATGAATATTATGATCAGGACTGCAAAATGGCCACCATGAGTACATTAGATCCACACATGCACTATGTCACACCAATACAGTCAGACCTCACCTCACGTATCCGCACACATCTGTTCTGGATGATATGGCGGACAAAGTGAGGGAACTGGATAAAGGAGGGAGCAGTAGTATAGTGTCCAGTAGGATTATTGCAGATTAGTTCCAGTAAGAACTACTGCGGAAGGTGAGGGAACTGGATATCTGAGGTGCGAATAAGTGAGGTCTCACTGTAATTGCCACTTTTGGAATACAGTGGAACTATATCAGTGAGGTACTTACTATCCAAGGTGCTTTGAAGTTGCAATGGTATTGCACAAGGTAGGGACAGAGCCACGAGTACTTACTAAGTCAGTTTTGTGCTACAATTGGTACTGTGACTTGTTGCATGAAGTGGGCAGCATGCCACTGCATGAAATATGAAACCTGGGTAAGGTGTAGTGACTTTTGCACACATCCAGGAACAAATCTGTAACTGGTACATAGTCATAATGGTAATGGTAGAAATGTAGTTGCCATGGTAGATTTAGCACCTTAGTGCCGATCTGTAGTGGTATAATGGTAATTGGACTGTTGTAATACTCAGATAATTGCAATGGTAGTCGATTACAATACGTACCCCTGTAATGGCCACAACACTGGTGTGCGTACATTTGGGAGCTCTAAAAACCATTATGTACTGCAGATGCATGATACAGTGAATCCTCTCTAATCCGAAATTCTCTATAATCTGATCATCTTACCAGGTGCAGTCATATATATATATATATATATATATATATATATATATATATATATATATATATATATATATATATATGGTACATTATATAACTATATGGGGCACCACATAATCTAAAACCTCATTACTTTCAAGTCCCTCTCAGTATTGAATTAACGAGGTTTCATTGCATATACTGCATATACTGCATATACTGCATATACTGCATATACTGCATATACTGCATATACTGCATATACTGCATGTACTGCATGTACTGCATGTACTGCATGTACTGCATGTACTGCATATACTGCATATACTGCATATACTGCATATACTGCATATACTGCATGTACTGCAGCTCTGTAAAAGCCTACACACACGTCATTTCAAGTGGGAAAGGAACGTGGAATGTACAACAGAGAAATACAAAGACCACTCTTTCCGACTCTCACACCCACATATAAGCTATCATGCCATCATCACAAAGCATAACACTTCAATCCTGATTTAGCAACTTTCAGGAAAGACACATATTTGCGGGAAACTTTAAATGCCATGATACCCTACTCGTCCCTTTGCAACAATAACATCTCATTTTTTTGCAAAGCTAGTAATAGTCGAAGCCCTAGCATGTGGTAATATATCTGGACAAGAAAGCAGAACACACACAATGATTTTTCCTGGAAATTGTAAATGGAGAGATTGGGAACATCGAAGCACATAATATTATTCAAATTTACACCATGCACAAAAGAAACAAAAAAGTTGAAACTCTGTGGAACCTCCGATATGGACTCTCCCAAATAAAGACGCAGCATAATAAACCTCTCTACAGAGAACATGACTTATGGTCCCAGTACAGTGAAACCCCTCTAATCCAGTCCCCTTAATTGCAGACACCTTTCTATTAAGGACACATACTAATGGAACCAAATGATTCTCCATACTTTGCCACAGTACATCTCCAACCGCTGAAATGAGGACACTTTGATAATCAGGACAGCCCTTTCAGGTCCCATGGTGTCCGGAATAGAGGGGTCCACTGTATAATTCCTACAATACATTTTGCATCTCCCAATAAGGAAAACCTCTCTATAGCTCTACAAAGACCAAATCAGCCGAAATTACATTGTTCCTAACGTGTCCTTTATTACTTCAGAGGTTCACTGTATGAACTTGCCCTGCCTTGCATTTCATGTACAGAGGAGCTGCATGCGAGATTGAAGCTGCACTAATTGTAAGCTGAAAACCCCATTAATCCAACGTACAGCTCTGCTATGAATCCCCATCACAAAGTTGTGTGCAGTCTATATAGTCTGAATTGTCTGAGTCGGCTTATCAAGACATTTTAAGAATAAAAGATGCATGTGGTTGGATAAACGAGAGTCCGCTATACACTGCCCCTCCACTACACCATTGGAGGCTACGTTAGGCAAAGGATTACACTTTGCCCTAAGGGGACCAATTAGAGTTAAAATACACCAGATATGGGGTAGACAGATTGTCTCCAGGAGGCGTACCATAAGGCTGTACCCGACAACAGTCCACATGTTTACACGTGTGGGAATCACGAAAACAGCGTTAGGTATGTGACTGCGGTTAATTTGCAGATCAGAGGTGGAACCCAGCAACCCTCAGATCGATGACTGTGGTCACCACATGGTCACGCACGAACCTCGTACACATGTTGAGTATGTATGACATAACACTAGCTTGACAATACGTGAACACCCCTCAATAATGATAATGACATCATAATAGCACGTAAGTACAGTGTAACCTCCGAATAAAGGACACCTTGGGACAGCTCTATTACCTTAATCGCATGTAGGTACAGTGCAACCTCCGAATAAAGGACACTTTGGGACAGCTCTATTACCTTAATCGCATGTAGGTACAAGTGCAACCTCCGAATAAGGGACGCTTTAGGACAGCTCTATTAAAAAAAAAAAAGGTAAAAACTGTTGGTGACGGGGTTCGAACCCAGGCACTTGTGCACTGCAGCCTGGTTACTTTGCTGGTATGCCAATTGTATTCTTGTTTTGTAGGAGGGTGAATTCCTCTTCGGGAGGTTCAAAAATTATCACGTATTGTAACTTTAAGGTGCATGTGCATGGTGCATGGTGCATGGTGCAAGGTGCATGGTGCATGGTGCATGGTGGTGATTTGGGACCTCAAGTCTTGCATGTCCTTTGTAGCGACGTTTATTATATACTCTGTCCAATTTGGGAGAGTCCACGACATAGGAGGTACAATTGACTGCAGCTGTAATTTTAGGCACATGCTTGCAGTTGGCCTTCCTCTTCACATACACTTGTACACACACACATAATATATATATAATATATATAATCATATATATATATATATATATATATATATATATATATATATATATATATATATATATATATATATATAGTGTATATAATATATATATATATATATATATATATATATAGTGTATATATAATATATATATATATATATATATATATATATATATATATATATATATATATATATATAGTGTATATAATATATATATATATATATATATATATATAGTGTATATATAATATATATATATATATTTATATATATATATATATAGTGTATATGTATATGTAATATATATATATATATATATATATATATATATATATGTATATGTATATATATATATATATATATATATATATATATATGTATGTATATATATATATAATATAAATATAATATAAACATATATACACATACTGGTATATTCTACTGTATAGATGTATTGAGTGACACATGTACACACATATACAGTGGGACCTCTCTATAAGGGACTCTTTCTGACCTGAAAAACACTTTGCTATAACTCCAATATTCAGAGTTTATTTATGCATATAGCAATCTATATTTGGACCCACAAAAGCAGTCTGTTATATATAGAGGTGTTCACTACTAGGGGAGTTTGCTATAAGAGGTTCCACTGAAGAAAGTACAGCTGCCTTCAAACACCAGCACAGGGTAAAGAACAAGGTTTACAATATTGTCAAGGCATGGTACTGTACTGAAATCCCCTTCATTATTTCCTGTGATGAATGAATGAGTGAATGAGTGTACGTATGCAATGCTTACAGATCCAGTGCATGTAAACATGCATTCAGCAAGCAAGCACATTGCATGCATGATCGTCATAAACTCCAACGTATGTCCATGTACTTAATCAACCTGTGATGCAGTGGATGGATGTCTTATCCACATGTGAACGAACTACTTCGATCAGACCCCAAACAGCTTACAGTATGCGCACGTGACAAAGCATTGCTGAAATTGCATCTCAAAGCTCATATGTACAACATCATCCAACCATCCATGCAACACATGTGTGGACTTTGTAGCCAATGTGACCTGATATACGTAATATTATGCAATTTGATGTGAACCATACCTGTAATTCAAATTTTCGTGGGATGAAATGTTTGCAGATCAGCCATTTTCACAATTTTCGTTGTTTTAAGTTTTGTGGATCCCCTTTAATCCTACATTCATATACCGTACCCTTTCAGTGCTATGAACTTCCACTGTTTGTGAATGAAAACTATCAGAGAAGAGAGCTATAGGCGCCAAAGTGTGTCTTGACAATCCGCCCTGTTCTTCTGGCAGCCATTTCGGTCATTGCACAAGAGTTTGACCAAAAGTTTCACCTGGCCAGCGTAAAACTTTTGTGTGAGGCTCCCAATCAACAAAAGCTGTGAAAGTTTCATTCCGTGAAAATGGTAGGGTATGTATTATACACACGCATGCCTCAAAAGGTCACAAAAACCACTAGATTTATATGTACTGCTGAATACACAAGTCCACATATAGGACTATGCATCACACAAGCACTTGTTCAACGGTCACCTAATTGGATAGCGTACACAGTACAATCCGAACCCTCTATAATCCGACATTCTCTCTTCTCTGACCATCTCATGAGGTACAGTCACCATATATTGAAGTATACTAGCAGTCACTCTGTGACCAGACCACCTCTTGCAGTAATCAAACACTTTTTTCCAGTCCCATTGAATGTAGTGTAGGACTATAGAGAGGTTTCACTGTACCAATATCCACCCACTACAAACCATAAGACATTTCTGTAAGTAGAACTATGAGTGTACCTTGGTGTACTACCTTGGGAAGTATACACTTATCTAGACTCAGATGTGTATCAACAAGCGTTTGTGACATCAAGAGACAGGAAGCCATTGCTACATACCAGAGATGGTGTGACGTTATAACACAGCAATCATGAGTCAATGCTCTGCTACACATGAAAGGAGCCCCTACAGTGACTAACCACGGGTGATATCACTGCCTAATTACAACACGCACACAAACATGAACACATGCACACACACAC
>CAUJGJ010000434.1:3076616-3081616 GCA_963170055.1 Halisarca cf. caerulea
CACACAAGGATTTGCGGCAACAAGCGAGAAAACTTTATGATAGCCTCAAAACACCACACCCGTAATACGATTTATCATTGTGAAAACCCCACAATACTTATAACAGGTGAAATTAATAGTGCAGCTGAAGGATAACAGCGACAAATTAAGATCATTTTCAACGTTTTCAATTGTCAATTTCAAAAATTAGTAATTTAAGATAATTAAGTTAGAAAACAGCTATGCAGCATCATCACAAAGGTGGCAATTTGTCTTTCAAAGTACACATATTCCCTGATGTTCGGCAGAGGACAATATACAATGTGTTAGCTCACGGGGATTGCTGCATATCAAGAGACAACAATTAAGTATACTTTGATATGGTCAATATCTACTAAAACATGACTAAAGCAGGGAGAATGTTGGAGTGTTAAAGCATTTGAGTATTGTCTGCTGTACACACTATATACAAATGTAAATTCACCCACACATGGATGGATTTTGACTTACTTTCTCTGTGTGCCTCCCAGGCTTCCAAGTTGATGATTCGGACAGGAGAAAATGGACGATCCGAGGATGAACTACCCTCCTCTTTGTCCAAAGGGCTGCTCGATTCTCTCAACACACGTGCCTTTGAGACATTGCCTGTAGGGAAAAAATGGCAGCGGTATGGTTACACAAACTTATTCAACATAGGGAAGCTTTCGCCAAGAGGCTACTACTCTATGCAGCCAGTCAGAAGGTAGAGCAGGTACATAGGACATGCAAGGGCAGAGAAGAGGGATGGAGGGCAAAAGACTACAAAAGCAGAAAAATAAGTAATGTATACTGTATGTGGTTTAATTCTCACGATATTTGTGGATTGGAAGCTATCCGTGAATATTTAGATCAAGCTCTTGTGCAATGGCAAAAAATGGCCGCATGTGAAAATAAAAACGTGGAAATCGCTCAAAGGCAAAATCCGCAACATACCGTACATGTACAAACTTTCGCGGGTTGAAACTTTAGCTGATGGCCGACTTTCACAATTTTCACGGTTGTTATTTTTGCGGATCCCCCTTTAATCCTGCCTTCTTTAAGTCTTTAATAGATGGAAAATCCCTCTTTTTCCAGATGAAAGCCACAAAACAAACGAATGAAGGTGCTGATGTGCTTCTCGACGACTTGTATCTGTTGACAGCCTTTTAGTCATTGCACAAGCACTTTACCCAAATTTTCGCGGGCTTAAAATTTTTGTGCATGACTTCCCATCTGCGAAAGTTAGTACGCGTACGGTATAAACCCCGTGAAAATTGAAACGCATATGGTAGGTGCTGATGTTTGCAGGACTTCATCTTCGTGAATGAGCCAGCATCCATGAAAATGCAATTGCGAATATTTGTTTAGATACTTGTTGAATGGGTGTGGTCAACACCAAAGGAAAAAAGTGTGTTAGTATCAGAGCCAACGCACACTTTTAGCTTTAATGCCAACTTGAACCGTGCTCAATCATATAATGTCAAATTCACCTGTGCTTGATCATGTAATGTCAAATTCAACTGTGCTTGATCGTATAATGTCACCTTCAACTGTGCTCAATCATATAATGTCACCTTCAACTGTGCTCAATCATATAATGTCATCTTTAACTGTGCTTGATCATATAATGTCACCTTCAACTATGCTTAATCATATGATGTCACCTCCAGCAATCACAACAAATCAATTCCATACAGTCATGATGTTAAATGACTAGCGCTGACAAATCAACTTTTCAAACTAAACGCTCACTACGGGCGCATTGAACTTAGTTATTGTAAGGCCACCTATGCCTTGGCTCTTCATTGCACTTGCCCAAGGGACTCGAGCAATAAATCCACCAATACACAGGTGGCCATACAATATTACTACTACACAGTCTATTTGCCTAATATGTAGTTCGGACTGGTCCATCCGTGGACATAAAGTCGTGAATAACAGCCAAGTTCTTGATAAGTGAAATATACGATCCGCGAAAATTAGCGCCCAAATCGTAACCATGGGTCTGATTGCTGGAATGCTGGCGTTATAGCCCTTCAACAGCCAGCTGCATATGTGAACAATTTGCTGAATACATCAGCAAATTATGTATATGGATTACCACTATTATAAGGTAAGTGGCAGCAATTGGTGGAATACATGTACATACCATATAAAGGGAAATTTTCATAGGGTAAAATTTTCACAATGGCTCATTTCCCGAATTTCGCAGAATCTGATTATATTTTTGCGAGTTCCTAAAATTCAGGAGGCCATTTTTTCTTAGGTGATGGTAGGAAGGTAGCTTTTGAGTGTATCGTGTGAACGAAATGGCACAAGTCGAAGATGTTTACACCATTTAGGCTTCAGTCAAAGATATGAGGTTACTTTTGATTTGTAATGGGTTATGAAACTTTCAGGTGTCACCGTGTGCACACTCCGTCTGATCGTCTTGCTTGAAGGAGTGAAAAGGCAACGTAGTATACTACGACCTGCTTCTTGAGAAACAGCCAACAAAAGCTTAGTGCGAGCTGCAATTGAATCCAGTTACAATCAACAAAGTCTGACAGCTGCTACACAAAACAACAATGGTGCAGGGGCCTAGCGAGTATGTACCACCTGAGCCCAAGTAGCTGTGGATGTCTAGGGCTAAGATACCGCGAATCAAAAATTTGTGAATGCCTGGATATCCATAAAATCTGTGAAAATTTTGCTCTGCAAAAATTTCCCGCTATATGGAAATATATAATATGATTGTTGGTACATACATAAACACTAAGGACAGGATCACTACACACACACACACACACACACACACACATACACACACACACAAGCACACACACACACACACACACACATACACACACACACACACACACACAAGCACACACACACACACACACACACACACACACACACACACACACACACAAACAAACACAAGCACACACACACACACACACACACACACACACACACACACACACACACACACACACACACACACAAGCGCACACGATGTGGCTACATTGGGTTGACAAACAATATAACTCAATCTGAAACATTGGTTTTGATGCTGGAAATCAGTGGTCAGTCCAGGAGAAGTGCTGTGAGCCAAAAGCTGTACATGGTTAGTTTGCTTACTCAA
Source organism: Halisarca cf. caerulea (assembly GCA_963170055.1). Lineage (NCBI taxonomy): Eukaryota > Metazoa > Porifera > Demospongiae > Chondrillida > Halisarcidae > Halisarca > Halisarca cf. caerulea. The sequence continues at coordinate 3,079,744 of CAUJGJ010000434.1, forward strand.
AATACCATAGCTTGTTTGCTCAATCCTAACACCACAGCTTGTTTACAACTAACTCCATAGCTTATTTACTCTAAACATCATAGAAACAGAATGAAATATTAATACATCAAATCAAACACCAACACTAACACCACACCTTGTTTACACCTACCACCACACCTTGTTTACACCTAACACCACACCTTGTTTACACCTAACACAACACCTTGTTTACACCTACCACCACACATTGTTAACACCTAACACCACACCTTGTTTACACCTAACACCACACCTTGTTTACACCTAACACCACACCTTGTTTACATCTAACACCACACCTTGTTTACACCTAACACCACACCTTGTTTACATCATAGAAACAGAATGAAATATTAATACATCAAATCAAACACCAACACTAACACCACACCTTGTTTACACCTACCACCACACCTTGTTTACACCTAACACCACACCTTGTTTACACCTAACACAACACCTTGTTTACACCTACCACCACACATTGTTAACACCTAACACCACACCTTGTTTACACCTAACACCACACCTTGTTTACACCTAACACCACACCTTGTTTACACCTAACACCACACCTTGTTTACATCTAACACCACACCTTGTTTACACCTAACACCACACCTTGTTTACACCTACCACCACACATTGTTAACACCTAACACCACACCTTGTTTACAGTTAACACCATAATAGCTTGTTTATACCTAACACCACACCTTGTTTACTCCAAACACCATAGCTTGTTTTTTCCAAACACCATAGCTTGTTTACACCTAACACCTTGTTTAGCTTACACCTAATGCAACATCTGGCTTGTAGCTCTGTGATTGGTCTCCTGCTGTAAGCTGTCACAACAGACCCAGAGGAGGTCGGTCACGGCGACATCACAGTCATGTGACTTGGTAATTTGCATACTCATAAGAATAGCCTATACTAGCATATAACATTGTTCAGAACCTCGCGGGAATATAGGAATGTATGTATATGCATCACGCTGCTGACGTCATGCACATGGCTGCCGAAAATGGATGCCACTATGGCTAACCAATTGGAGCTCCCGAACAACGGAAAGGCGTTTCCTGCTTCAACGAAAGACAGTTTCAAAAATCGTTGCCCAAAATTTTTAGGAATGATTTCTCTTTGCATCTAAAGAACCTTCGTCGCCATTTATCGTGAAGAATGCCGACGTGAGGGACCGAAATGTAAGTGTCAGAAAAGTCTGCATTGTGCCAACACGACTTAGTCCATACGCAATTCACTCATCTCATTCTGTAGCACTGCCGTGCCCCATTTCGTAGAAGTATGTGACTTGTTGCTAGTTCTTAAGACGTGAATACAACTTTTGACGAAAGAAAACGCCGCTGGGACCAAATATCCAGTTTTCTAGTTCCAAAAGTCATTAAATGCGTGGGTGCCGTCTTTGGACTCCCCTTCGCGACCAAAACAATTAACCTCGCTACCGCTCGGTAAATATTGAGTGCCTGGGAGTTTTTGTATAGCAGAGTAACCGATCTTTCTGTACACAGATTTGTGAAAGTTTGCGACACTTTGTATTAAATCCACACAACTTCTGTGACACAAAGTAGACCACAGTGGCCAAATTTCCTCGGAAAGTTGTGAAATGCACTAGAGTAGCAAGATTTTCCGCCAAATGACCACAGAGCGTGACGAATTGATCAATAAAAGTCAAACTAAAGCCTGTTTGTCCTCTTCACTACATACCTAAGAAGAAGCGGTTGAAGTATAAGATCTGTTTAAGGCATCTTTAAACAGTATCGCCACTGTTACCATATCAATGGCACGCTAATACTCAAAACTGTTTAGAAGATGAAAGTCAATGCTAATGATGACA
>CAUJGJ010000434.1:3086616-3091616 GCA_963170055.1 Halisarca cf. caerulea
ATATTAATACTATAATTAATGATAATACTATTGAAGGTGGTCTGTGAAACAGGTTTTAGTCACTGTAACCAGAATAACGTGAACAGTGCATGGAGACCTTAATTGTGACAAAATCATGGCTTTTGGGATAATATGTATCCTAGGCTGCAGTGGTCTCTGTAGACAGGTGGTCCTTATAGTGGAAAGCATCATTTCGCTTGGGTGGTCCGTTGATCAACCCACAATGGTCTTTGTAGACAGGTGGTCCTTCTATGCAGGTGGTGTTTGTATACAGGTGGTCCTTGTATACAGGTGGTCCTTGTACACAGGTGGTCCTTGTATGCAGGCGGTGTTTGTATACAGGTGGTCCTTGTATACAGGTGGTCCTTGTATACAGGTGGTCCTTGTATACAGGGGGTCCTTGTATACAGGGGATCCTTGTATACAGGTGGACTGTTTTAGACAGATTTCAATCATGATAAGCAGAAATAGCATAAACAGTGCATGAAGACCATGTGACAAAGTCACGGCTATTGGAAGGGCTGTAAACTGAGCCATGATGATGTCAACCCACGAACTAACAAGAACTGCAAATTTGATAAATCTCAAATGACAGTGCTGTAATTCTCACAAAACAGGTGATGTGTGCTTCACAATCAGCCCCAAAGTAATTGGGATGATAATAAGATTAACTGTAAACAAAAAGCAAATTACAGTGAATTCAGTACCATAAACACTCGGTGCAGAAATATTAGACTGGGCTCTTGCACAATGGTAAACATGGCTGTCTGCAAATGTAAAATATCGTATTCATCAAAATCCAAGATCTTTGAAAGTTTCACTCTGCAAAATTTACAATGCACACAAAACCTCTGGTGTGTGCAATAAGTGAGAGGTCGATTCTAAAAAATGTAGCAAATGAGCCTACAGAACCCCTGACAAAAGAAAATACTACACTGTTCACTTAGCGATGAAAGCAATAGGACTAAATCTACACACACACACACACACACACACACACACACACACACACACACACACACACAGAGTACACAACCACCCACTTACCCACACCCACCCACACTAACACACCACACACACACACACACACACACACACACACACACACACACACACACACACACACACACATACACACACACACACACACACACACACAGATACACACACAGGTACACACAAAACACACACACAGATACACACACAGATACACACAAACACACACACATACAGTACATACACACGTACACACATACTGACCATTCTTTGACACATCTTCTTCTGACTCACTCCTTCTGGAATGTTCTTTCTTCTTCTTCATCTCACTGTCATACACCAGTGACAGAATCTAATTGGGAGAATCATATATTTGGAACAAACAATGATGACTAAGTGCACACACACATACACACACACAAACATACACACGCGCGTGCGCATACACACACACAGACAGACAGATAGACACACAGACACACACACACACACACACAGAGAGAGAGACCACTCACCCTAACTCCGCCATCTGAACAGCCGACCACAATCACATTATCCTTATCGTATGGTACGAGCTACAGATAAGAAAAATACAGCTGGTACCAAAATGATTGGATGAACTAGAGAACCATAAAGCTCTCAAATTTCAGAGTGAAACTGAAGATATTTTGGGTATTAGGGAAGATATAAGACATGCGATGTGACATTACAAGTGGTAAGTGAATCTGACACGAGACAAAAGTGACTGAAAGGTGATAATATGCATTGCAAACAGACGAAGTTATGGTAATGTACACACAATGTGTTTTGAGTTAGTATCCAAGCAAATATCTCCGAATTAATGTGTTTTGAGTTAGTATCTTAGGAAATATATCCCAATCAGTTCCGCCACTTAAAAATGGTTTCATTTGATTAAACACTGACCTAAAGCAGTCAGAACAGGCTATGACGCAAGGATGACATCTGTGCAGTACATACGAACGTGGGAGGAAAGCCAAACTATTGAGGTGATTACAACTACAAGATAAAGTGTTTCACGAAAGACTTTCCACATTGTTTAACATCCAATACTTCCTGTTTTAGAAACTTTTCAAGGGCTAAGCAATAGGCAGAAGAGGGAAATTCCGGATATGGGGTAATTTGGGGCAACAGGGAATTTTGAGGATGGTGGTGCAACTTGGGATGGTGGAGTAATTTGGGAAGGTGTGGTAATTTGGGACAGTAGGGTGATTTAGGAATGGTGGGGTAATTTGGGGATGGTGGGTTAATTTAGGGATGGTGGAGTAATCTTGGGACTGTGGGATAGTTTGGGACCAAGGGGTACTTGGGGTCGAGATGGAGGGTCAACAGCAATGACAGTTACAAGTTGCACATTCTAGTTTCTTGTACTGTAAGTGTTGTCTCCACGGATTGGGAGTTTGGCAGTTTCGTACTTTGTAGAGAGGTTTATTCCACAGTGTCCATATTTGGGAGAGCTCACTATCACAGATGCCACTATCAGAGGGTCACTATAGTGGTGGTTTGACAAATATGGACGCTAGCGCAGTGTGACCTGTCTTGCATAGGAAGACCACCTGTTTATAGCGACCACTGAGGCTGCTCCTTGGGCCACTTCTGTGATGCTAATGCACCTCTGTATAAGGACCACCTGTCTACAGAGAACACTTCAACTGGTCCCTTGAGTGGTCGTTATAGACAGGTTTTACTGTAACACCATGTGTGCTAAATTATTCTGACAACTACAGTGGAACTATACTATAATACTATAATACTGTAACAATGGAACTTGCTTTGTAAGTACCTGGTTTAGTACATACTCCTGGATAGTAAGTACTCCTCATTCTATCTCTGTGTATACCTCATGTACGTACATAAACCAACCCTGATAGTAAGTACCTGGTTTAGTACATACTCCTGGATAGTAAGTACTCCTCATTCTGTCCCTGTGTATACCTCATGTACATAAACCAACCCTGATAGTAAGTACCTGGTTCAGTACATACTCCTGGATAGTGAGTACTCCTCATTCTGTCCCTGTGTATACCTCATGTACATAAAACAACCCTGATAGTAAGTACCTGGTTTAGTACATACTCCTGGATAGTGAGTACTCCTCATTCTGTCCCTGTGTATACCTCATATACATAAACCAACCCTGATAGTAAGTACCTGGTTTAGTACATACTCCTGGACAGTAGGTACTCCTCACTCTGTCCCTGTGTATACCCCTATGTACATGAACCAACCCTGATAGTAAGTACGTACCTCTGATAATATGTGCTGAAATTGTGTCCCCTTCGAGTTACGTACTAAGCAAGTATCGCTGTAGATTAAACTTCCCTCTATAACATGGCTGCACATTAAATAAAACTCATATCATATACAAATTGAAAGCAGCTGTATAAATTGATCGACCACAGATTATTACAATCGGGAACACATCACAGAAACACCATTTATCCATGTACACTTAAATTCTACATCTGATATCGCGTAATGGATACCATTGCATGCCTGACCTCAGGTGCCCTTGTAGCTAGGACAGGTGTGCTTGTGTGTGTGTGTGTGTGTACATGCGCACACAAGTTGTAACTACAAACCATCCGTATGCATACCATACACATTGTAAATGGAAAACATACAGTGAATTCTCGTTAATCCACCACAATTCGTTTCGAAAATTTGGGCGGATTAGTGAGTTTGGTGGAATATTCAACTTTGATAATATTATAATAATATTCTTTCATTGAATTCATGCACACGATCGATGGCAGATAAAAGGGTTTGGTGGATAGAGCAGTGGTGGGTCAACAAGAACTCATTGTATTATTTAAGTACAATACATCACATACTGCAGTCGAACTCTGTTAGTAAGTACTCCTGGATAGTAAGTAGAGAGGTTTAGCATAACGTTCAAATGCTATGTAGTAAACTGATAGGTACATTCGAAATTTAGTACGTTTAGCAACATCAAAATCTTCATATGTAACGTTATAGCGATACAGAAGGAGGACGACAATTTTGTGCGAGTTCTTGGTGATACTGAGGGAGATTTTGGCCATGAAGACGTTCTTTTAATATCAGAAATGGAACACAAGGCTGAAGAGTAGCAGTTAGAGGAGCAACGTAGAGAGTGTGTTGCCACCAGCCATATAACGTACAGCAACAACGTACTAAGATACCTTGATACGTCGAAACCGTTACTAAGAACGTTTTAATTTTCCGTGCGAAATGTAGTAAGCTTATTACGTAACGTGTTACGTAGTGCTAAACCTCTCTAGTACTTGGGTTGTGAGTATTCCTGGATAGTAAGTACCTGGGTTAGTAAGTACTCCTGGTTAGTAAGTACCTGCATGGGTTAGTAAGTACTCCTGGTTAGTAAGTACTCCTGGATAGTAAGTACCTGCATGGGTTAGTAAGTACTCCTGGTTAGTAAGTACCTGGGTTAGTAAGTACTCCTGGTTAGTAAGTACTCCTGGATAGTAAGTACCTGGGTTAGTAAGTAATCCTGGTTAGTAAGTACTCCTGGATAGTAAGTACTCCTGAGTAGTAAGTACCTGGGTTAGTAAGTACTCCTGGATAGTAAGTACTCCTGGATAGTAAGTACTCCTGGTTAGTAAGTACTCCTGGATAGTAAGTACTCCTGAGTAGTAAGTACTCCTGGATAGTAAGTACTCCTGGATAGTAAGTACTCCTGGATAGCAGGCACTGTGGCATCTCAGTAAGGAGAACACTGCTAAGACAAAATTTCTGCTTCGCACAAACTAGTTTCCAAGCCCTGTTTGGTTTGCTGTAGTACTGTACATGTAGTATCGTACCCTGATAAGAAGAACTTCCGGGAACTAACTTTGTGTGTCTTAACGAGGTTTGACAGTAAGTACTCATTGCTCTGTCCCTTCCTCATACAATACCATTGAAAGCACCTTGGATAGTAAGTACCTCTGATAGTGAGCACTTACTTTCCTTCCCTTGGGGTACTTACTATGTAAGGTCTATTGTATAAT
>CAUJGJ010000434.1:3096616-3161616 GCA_963170055.1 Halisarca cf. caerulea
TAATATATACAGTTTTCCTGTATATATTATAATACTAATAATATAAAACATGCGTAGTAGAACAAGTACAATATGGAAACACATGAATGGCCAGAAACAAAGTGATAGACATAACACAGTCATTCAGCAGACTGATCACCAACCAGACACGACAAAGATGGCTAGCCAGTCATACGTGCAGGTGTACAGACAGGTAGACAGACAGACAGGTAGACAGACAGACAGATATGAAAATAACGTACTGCAAAATAATGTACAAATCAACAAAGCCCAATTGTACAAAGAATATACTGCAAATACTGTATAATGCTGTATAATATATACACTTATATCCATATTCTTACAATACTAATAATATAATAAATACATACATAATAGATTGAATATCTCATGGAAACATATGAATGGAGGCATAATGACAGACACAACACAGACATTCAGCAAACTAATCCCCAACCAGATACTACAGAGATGTCCAGCGAAACATATATACAGTACATACAGGTGGACAAACACACAGACAGACAAACAGATACAAAGACAGACAGACAGGCAAGCAGATATATAGACAGGTCACTAAGAGAGAGCATTCACGAGAAAAAGCTAATTATGCGATACCAATGAATAGAATAACATGTACAGTACTTGGAAAATTATAAAAGTGGACGGGTAAAAATGCTACAAATCTCGGAATACACACCTTATATTTCTCTGTTGCTGTAAGTCCTTTCTCTGCAATAATCTGACCCACTTCATTCCTCACTTCTGCAGTGGGAAAAGGGCATACATGCTACAATACAGTACATGCAGATCGTACTTGCTCTTTGTTATGTCCCCACCTCATATACAGCATTACAATACACAGACTGGTACATACTCCTCACTCTGTCTCTACCTCATGTACAGTACACAGACTAGTACATACTTTTCACTCTGTCCCTACCTCATGTACAGTACACAGACTAGTACATACTTCTCACTCTGTCCCTACCTCCTGTACAGTACACAGACTAGTACACACTCCTCACTCTGTCCCTACCTCCTGTACAGTACACAGACTAGTACACACTCCTCACTCTGTCCCTACCTCATGTACAGTACACAGACTAGTACATACTCCTCACTCTGTCCCTACCTCCTGTACAGTACACAGACTAGTACACACTCCTCACTCTGTCCCTACCTCATGTACAGCACACAGACACACCCACCCACACACAAAACACACACACATGTATAAACACATGAACACATGCACATATGCATACACACACACATGCGCACACACACACACACACCCATGCACACCCACACATGAACACACACACACACACACACACACACACACACACACACACACACACACACACACACACACCACTCACTCAGTGTAATGTCCTTCCCCAATTCAAGAGCAGCAATGTCCTTATAAAAGTACCTCGATGAAGAAGAGACTGCCAAATCTGATGTAGGTGCAACAGACAAAGGAACTCGCTTTTGCCTGTGAGGCCTGGTGAGGATCTGAAGCAGTAGAAAGCATTGCAGATGCTCTGTTTAAAACCAGCAAACACGTTGAAAGACAAATCATACAATCACAATGCCATGAGAATTGCACAGTACAATGGATTAATACTTAAAAATTAGTACTGAACGAATGTATGTATGTACATGTATGCATGTACTGCACATACGTACAGTACATCAAACACTGTACACACAGTGAACCCGCTACTAAAGGACACTTCCAAAATGTAAAAGCCTCCTTTGACAGGACACAAATGCTTTGTCCCATTTGAAGTCTGCCACTAACATGTGTACATTTGAAACCTCTGTAATAAGGACACCTTCATATACAGAACAGCTTACTGCAGTCCCAGTGGTGTCCTTATTATGGAGGTTTCATTGAACATACAGTTCACCATAAAATCTGAAAATGATAGGTGCATGTGTTCATGAGCCGGGAAAACAGATGCTAACTGTGTTACATAGACAAGTAACAACTATTATATAATAAACAATATTATTGTGTGGCTGATTAATATAAACACACACACAAACATGCATACAAAGATAAACATACATGCACAATTGCACACACACACACACACACATACCACACACACACACACACACACACACACACACACACACACACACACACACACACACACACACACACTGTGACACATACACACACACACACACACACTGTGACACATACACACACACACACACACACACACACACACACACACACACACACACACACACTTGCATATGTACACACACACAAACACAAATACAAACAAATACACAAAAATACACACCTGCTTGGGCATTTGTCCGAAGTGGTGTATAATGCTCAGAGCCGCTCCTCTGTCACGAGCGTCCATCTTATCAATGTCCCCTAAAAACAAGTGTTAAGGCAAGACAACAACACAGCAACCAACAAAACAGTGCTTGTTACAAATACACGCAAACATACACACACACATGCGCGCGCACACACACACACAAATACACCCGGCACACCCATCCACCCCCTACACACATGCAAATACATACACACAGTTACACGTCCACACACACACACACACACACACACACACACACACACACACACACACACACACACACACAGACATACACATGTTCTAAAGTACATGTTGAACAGTATACAGTATCTGACCATACACTGTACTATATTAATTTTCATATTAAATGAGTTGCTAGGATACGGACATTTTGTTCGTAGAAGTACGGATGGAAGACATTGCAGGCATCAACGGCTGCAGGTCCAGACTGCTTGTATCCAAAGATCAGGTCAATCCACTCGTGAAGGTGTGCTGAGACATAATCTGATTCCAGGGCCTGTGATGATAAAGTACTGAATACATATGGGTGTAGATACAGTGTGTGTGTGTGTGTGTGTGTGTGTGTGTGTGTGTGTGTGTGTGTGTGTGTGTGTGTGTGTGTGTGTGTGTGTGTGTCTCTCTCTCTCTGTGTGTGTGTGTGTGTGTGTGTGTGTGTGTGTGTGTGTGTGTGTGTGTGTGTGTGTGTGTGTGTGTGTGTGTGTGTGTGTCTCTCTCTCTCTGTGTGTGTGTGTGTGTGTGTGTGTGTGTGTGTGTGTGTGTGTGTGTGAGTGGGTGTATTTGTGTGTGTGTGTGTGTGTGCGCGCGCGCGTGTGTGTGTGTGTGTGTGTGTGTGTGTGTGTACAGTATGAGTGCATGCGTGTATGTGTGTAAGATCACGTATGTTCGGCAGCCTGTGCAACAAACGCAAACTCACCTCTCTCTGGATGCGGATGAATTCCCGGGGATCCCCCTTGGCCCAGGGTGGCAAGATGACATCACCAATGACAGTTCCATTTTGTTTGCAACCTGAATTGGTAAATGGACAATATGTACATAAACATTGTTATTTTGAGTATTCATGTGTGTGTGTGTGTGTGTGTGTGTGTGTGTGTGTGTGTGTGTGTGTGTGTGTGTGTGTGTGTGTGTATGTGTGTGTGTGTGCGGGTGCGTGTGTGTGTGCACATGCATATAAGTCTTTGCGTATCATTGTGTGTGTGTATGTGTCATAATGTGTGTGTTGTGATTGTGTGTGATCACGTGAAAATCATATACTAAGGGATGTATAAGCAGCTATCACACTGCAAGGAGTTAACATGTAAGAAATCTAAAATAATACTTTCATAACTTCTGGTAATACCTCCAGCAATGACATTCACGAATTACAACACAAGTACACACCACTGCCATATTTGGACATAACACCCTAGAACACCTTATGTAGTCATCAATGGCCAATGACAGCAGTGGAGGAGGGTCAGGAGGTGGAAGGTGAGCAGGACTCTTAGATCTCAACAAATATGGGCACTACATGAAGTATTCCCTTTTGTGGTCAGCAGTGGAGTATAAAAGAAGAGAAGTGACTACCTCCAACAGCACAACAGTTTGCAGTCATAAAGACAACAAGTGGACAATATATCAACTCTTACTGGAGGTTACTACAGCTACATTAACTACTGAGACAAGATGAGAATGGATAATTTAGTGCTAGCATTCACCATTACTATTGGACTCATTTCAGCTGGAACACACACCACAACTGCTCAATGTCCTAACGATAAGTTATCATCATGTACATATTCTGGATCCTAGCTGGAACACACGCCACATGTGCTCAATGTGAGTTTTATAGGCAGTGGAACAAATACCTTAACTGCTCAATGTCCAAATGGTACCCTATCATACTGCACATGCTCTGTATCACAGTGTACACACAGCACTCCAATATATATAATATAGTAGCCCTCAAGGTAAGTATGTGTAGAATCTCCATCTTTACTCAATATGCTGAAAGTAAATTTCAAAGTCCTGCACATACTGTAAGTACCACGTAATACTCACTCCCATACAAACATACACCTTGTCCATACAAGGTTCATTATCAACATCAGTTCGCATAGATAAGAGCACATATACACATACACCACTGTTGACTACACATGGCAGATATAAAATACATAAATACCCTTGCATCTGTAACCCAAAATAGTCCATTGCGATATCTCACACACTACCCACCCGGTCTGGAGCTCCAATGAGAAATATTCCACTTTGGCACAGCGGACAACGTAAGGTCCAACTGAAAGGAATTTATTACCATTCAAGTATTGAAAATGTGCCGCAGGCCATTCATGTTATAGAGGTTGGCTCAGTGTAACAGATAATAATAGATAATTCTGAGACTCATTACAAGTTATTGATAATGAAACTTAGTCACAGAGCAAATGAGAAAAACACATTCTTTCCCAGACCTTCCCAGCCTAAACAAAGGTTGGAATGATCCTACAAACCAGTCATCATAAAATGAGTACCACCTTTTGCTAACGAATTTACAGTTAGCAAAAGTACATACTGAATTTGCAGCAATAAACACTAGGACAACTATTACTAACATATACCCTATGCATTCAAGTTAAACTATAAAAAGAGAGAAGTGACCACCTCCACAGGCTGCTGCATGTGTGCGTGTGTGCATGTGTGTTGTTGGAGTATAATATAATGTGTGTATGTACGTGCTCATATGTGCACATGCATGTGCATACAAGCATACATGTGTGTGTATACTTTGCCTCTATGTGTGTGCGCTGTGTGTGTGTGTGTGTGTGTGTGTGTGTGTGTGTGTGTGTGTGTGTGTGTGTGTGTGTGTGTGTGCATGTGTGTGTGTACGTGTGTGTGTGTGTGTGTGTGTGTGTGTGTGTGCATGTGTGTGTGTACGTGTGTGTGTGTGTGTGTGTGTGTGTGTGTGTGTGTGTGTGTGTGTGTGTGTGTGTGTGTGTGTGTGTGTGTGTGTGTGTGTGTGTGTGTGTGTGTGTGTGTGTGTGTGTGTGTGTGTGTGTGTGTGTGTGTGTGTGTGTGTGTGTGTGTGTGTGTGTGTGTGTGTGTGTGTGTGTGTGCATACACCATTGCATGTGTCATAGTGTTGCTTGTGACTGTGTGCTTACAGTATGTGATATCAGGTGCTGAGAGTTTGTACAAGAAGCTACAATAAGGGGTAAACATAAAATAAATTAAAGAGTAACATTTTCATAGCACCTCTAGAAATCACTTGGGATGGTGTTGAGCAGTGGAGTATATAAGAAGAGAAGTGACTACCTCCAACAGCACAACAGCTTGCAGTCATAAAGACAACAAGTGGACAATATATCAACTCTTGCTGGAGGTTACTACAGTTACATCAACTACTGAGACAAGATGAGAATGGATAATTTAGTGCTAGCAGTCACCATTACTATTGGACTCATCCTAGCTGGAACACACACCACAACTGCTCAATGTGAATTGCACAGGTAGTGGAATTGACAACACAACTGCTTGATGTCCAAATGGTACCCTACAGCACATACTCCATATCACAATGTGCATACAGTACTCCAATGTACACAGATAGATTAGCCCCCAAGGTGTACACATGGGGACTCTCAATCTTCACTCCATACGCTGAATAGTCAATTTCAAAGTGCTGGACATACGTGCCATGGGTATACTGTAGTATCAAGTATATATATATATGTACCGCTCCACACGAGTGGGTCACATATGACTCTCAACAAGACTATTCTAATCGCCTAGAACTGCCGAACAGGGTCGACTTATGGACTAAAACCTAGTACACTGTTTCCATCATATGCTCTCCAAATCCATCAACTCCACAACACATGGTCATACATGTGTGTTATTGTTGTGCACATGTGTGTTTACAAATAGGCACATGTGTAAGTGCTAGACACAGATCTATCAAATACAACCAATTAAGGCAAACAAGCATAGCTAAATGAGTCTGACGCATGAACACTACATATACATACACTAAAAATCCATTTCAAGACTCCTGGAAAGTTTCACCTGATGTTACTGACAAGATGATCAAGGTACTGGTGAAAGATTCAGCTAGGCCCATATTAATAAAATACAAATGTACAAAATTAATTGCAGTCAATGTTTGCGCGCAATACAGACTCAATATGACCTGAATTAAAAACTGCAGATGATATGTGACCAAATGACATGGAAAGTGACCTAACAGTGTACATGACATAACAGACTCACTTCATCCGAAATAGACAGGCATAATATATTTATATATACACATATATAAACACACACACATATATGTAACCCATATAAAATCATTTAAAATGGAGAAAAAAACAATGTAGGGATGAAGATTGCCAATCGTCAAATAACATTGGAAAAAAGTAGGGTTGTTTGTTGGACAGGGCTGGACAGGCATACGTACAGATAGACATACACAGGGCTAGACAGATGTAGGGTTAGGCATACATAGGTCTAGATGGGCATAGGGATAGACATACATGGGGCTAGATGGGCATAGGGATAGACATACATGGGGCTAGACAAGCATAGAGCTAGACTGACGTGGGTTGGACTGGGTACAGTGTGCATAGTCCTAAATCCCACAGCCATAATATAAATGCAGGATGTAGAAATTTGTATTACATATGATTATAAACCATTTACATTCAAGAACACACATATAACCTTACAAACCAATTTATAACAACATAAACAAATTCGTAAGAAATGCATGAACATTGATATTTCTCTGCTCAAACAGGTAACCCTGGATTGCCAATACCTCGAGACTGCAGGGAAGTCTATCAAAGAGGATGTACCCGTGATGGAGTCTACACTATTGATCCTGGATGTATGAAGCCCTTCCCGGTCTATTGTGACATGAAACATGGAGGATGGATTGTGTTCCAGAGAAGAAGAAATGGACAACAAGACTTCAACATGAACTGGGATGACTACAAGAATGGCTTTGGTGACTTGAAGTGGGAGTTTTGGTTGGGTCTTGAGAAGATCCACTGCCTCACAACTGCTACTTGTAGAGCAGAACTGAGAGTTGACTTGGGAGACAACACAGGAAGACAGGCATATGCCATTTATGACTACTTTGCTTTAGAGAGCGAAAGAACCAACTACAAACTACATTTTGGAGCATACAGTGGAACAGCAGGTGATGGGATGATGGCATGTCGGTCAAGTCAGAAACACGATGGTATGCCATTCTCCACACCTGACAGAGACAATGACAACGACTCAAGAAACTGTGCTGAACGCTGGAGAGGTGGATGGTGGTACAACAGTTGCTACTGCTCAAACCTAAATAAGCCATACACCAATCCCTACATCCATCGCTGGAATACCTTCTCGAGTTATCTCAAGTGTACAGAAATGAAGCTTCGCTCCAAAGACTAAGACATTAAGAATATGTACAAAAGTCAGAAGTTATGGTTGTAATTAATGATAACATGATGTGTGCTAATTTATACTGAAAAACGTAATAATTGTATGAGATCAAATAATTAAATAAATTTCACATACATAGAATGTCCTATTGTGTGTCAGTAATCATTACACAATAAGTACAGACATGCACACACACTCACACTCACTCACACACACACATACATACAAACACACACACACGTACACACACACACACACACACAAACACATACTACACATACACACAAAAACACACACACACACACACACACACGCATACACACACAAACACACACACACACACACACAAACACACACATGGAGGAAATCAGGAGTATCTAATAGGAGCACATCCGGGAGTGAGTAATAAACTTATGTTCTAAGCAAGATCCTATGTACACACATACTGTACATACTGTAGGCCATCTCCTAGGTTACAAGTCTAAACATAACATTATCTAAACATATTATTGAAAAACACAACTGGTTAACCACAAACCCCAAAGTGGTTAAAAAGGTCAACCTGTCTCCCCAGTCCCCACTATCAAAACATGTGGGTTATCTAGCCTTTAGAGGACAGCTATGCCCTTCAACCACAACACAGTAGAAAATGATTAAAAAAAGAGAAGTGACTACCTCAAACAGCAAAACAGATTGCAGTCATAAAGATAACAAGTGGAAAACATATCAACTCTTATTGGAGGTTACTACAGTTACATCAACTACTGAGACAAGATGACAATGGATAATTTAGTGCTAGCAGTCACCATTACTATTGGACTCATCCTAGCTGGAACACACACCACAACTGCTCAGTGTGAGTTTACAGAAGAACTTTCAATCGCAATATATGCTGATGCATTCTTGTACTACAAATTCAACACACAATTCTTTCTTTCTTTTTTGGACTAAATGATCGGAGGCCATTTAAACAAAATAATACAGCATCATACTATGGATAATATTCTAACAATTATGTCAACACTACTGTTCAAAGTGAGTTAATATGACGTGCACATTACACATCTGTGCTGATCCTGCCTTCACTGGTTGCAACATCAATGCTATTGATATTGGCATTCGGATGTTGGAAGATGCTATAATTATACTAACAAGAGTGCCAGTGCCAGGACACGAGTGGGGGCCTGGCGGCGGCCACGTCCCATCAAGCATACCCCTTCAACACATAATTACATGCATTGTATACTGTACCTGCAGCAATTAAACTGGTATACAGAGGAGCCTCTGAATAAAGAACACTTAAGGGACGACTTTAATTCAGCTGATTTGTTCTTTGTAGAGAGGGTTTCCTCGAGAGAAATTGCAGGAAGTGCACTGGGACTGTAAATTGTGTCCTTTGTAGAGAGGTTTATTATACTGTGTCCATACTCGGGAGAGTCCACTATCGGAGGTACCACTGTACAAATGTTTGTTACAAACACGGTATACACACATTTGCAGCACATTGGGGTAGGAGTGATAACCATATAGTGAACACATTATTCATTGGATTATACCAATCACATTAAAGTATGCACAACAAACTTCACAAGAGTTCAATCCCCCTTAGGTGTACAGAACAATGTAGGACAGTGGGGCCTTCAAAAATAAGGACACAGTACATACTTATATCTTCAAAGAACAAGGCTTGATGTCACAAAATACGTCATATCTCCCCATAAAAGGTCACATACAGTGGACTCCTGCAACACATAACTGCTTGACACAATATTCCAGATAACACGAAGCAGTAAAATGGCCTCTTCAATGTTCCTATAATATGTGTTAATGCTGGGATATCATGCAATTCTGATAAGGGGAATATTTTACTAGTCCCTTGAGTTTCATGTTGAAAGGATTCCACTGTGCATATGGTGTAACCTTACTAAACCAAACACACTTGGGATCAAAGAAAAGGTTCAGTTTAGAGAAGAATCCGGATTCGAGAGGTTCTATATGTACAGCAAATAGAGTAGAACTTGAAAACATATCCAGTTTGGAGAGGGTTCCAGATTACAGAGGGTTCAGTTTAGAGAGGTTTCATTGTGTTTTGAACTTCCACAAGACAACAACCTCACTACAAATGGCAAACACATATACTGTAGATATAGATTGTTCTCAATATGAATACTTGGCAGTTTTATAGGGTCAACTGAAAATTGGCTGACGATGGTAGAAGCTGATAAAATGAAATAGTGTTTTCTCAGAGAGTGCACTCTCTGAATCAACACTAATTGTGAAGTGTACATTCCCTCTCTGTACTAGGTGATCCTGGATTGCCAATACCTCGAGACTGCAGGGAAGTCTATCAAAGAGGATGTACCCGTGATGGAGTCTACACTATTGATCCTGGATGTATGAAGCCCTTCCCGGTCTATTGTGACATGAAACATGGAGGATGGATCGTGTTCCAGAGAAGAAGAAATGGACAACAGAACTTCAACATGAACTGGGATGACTACAAGAACGGCTTTGGTGACTTAAAGTGG
Source organism: Halisarca cf. caerulea (assembly GCA_963170055.1). Taxonomy (NCBI): domain Eukaryota; kingdom Metazoa; phylum Porifera; class Demospongiae; order Chondrillida; family Halisarcidae; genus Halisarca; species Halisarca cf. caerulea. Next base: position 3,106,929 of record CAUJGJ010000434.1, read on the forward strand.
GAGTTTTGGTTGGGTCTTGAGAAGATCCACTGCCTCACAGCTGCTACTTGTAGAGCTGAACTGAGAGTTGACTTGGGAGACAGCACAGGAAGACAGGCATATGCCATTTATGACTACTTTGCTTTAGAGAGTGAAAGAACCAACTACAAACTTCATTTTGGAGCATACAGTGGAACAGCAGGTGACAGCTTGAGGGCATGTGGGTCAAGTGGCAACCTTCAGGGCATGCCATTCTCCACACCTGACAATGACAATGACAACAGTTCAGGAAACTGTGCTCAGTCCTATAGAGCAGGATGGTGGTTCAACAGTTGTGAGTGTGCAATCCTGAACAGACCATACAATCCCTACTTCAACCGCTGGTACACATTCTCTGGTAGTCTCAAGTGTACAGAAATGAAACTTCGCTCCAGACAATAAGACATCAAAGGAAGACAAAACTCAGAAGTGATAGTTTAAAATGATGATAACATGATGTGTACTAATGTACTGAAAACTACAAAAATGTAATAACTGGGCAAGATAGTTAATTAAATAATCAAATGTCACATACGTAGCACGTTTTGTTGGTGTGTTAGCAAATGCCACACAATGGAAATATCCACATACGCTCATGCACACACACAACATATACACACACACACATGCACACACACATTAAAGACCATATACTGTACACATACAAACTTTCGCGGGTTGAAAATTTCGCTGATGGTCGATTTTCACAATTTTTGCGGTTTTATTTTCACGGATCCCCCTTATATTCTGCCTTCTTTTAGTCTTTAATTGATAGATACTCCCTCTTTTTCCGGATGAAAGCCATTAAACAAACGAACGAAGGTGCTGACTTGCTTGATGACGATTTTGGTCTGTTGACAGCCATTTTGTTCATTGCACAAGCACTTTACACAAATTTCCGCAAGCTTAAAATTTTTGCGCATGGCTTCCCTTCCGCAAAATCCACGAAAGTTCTATCCCGTGAAAGTTTGTATGCGTACGGTATGTACTGTAGGAATAAGGATCACATGAGACATAGTAGATATTATCTGTATAGTGTCTGTAGAAATCCACACACATGAATGTACACATCTACTATAAGCCACTATTCTCACCAACACACAGGAACATCAGTAGTGCATACTAAAACAAAAAACAGTTTCATTAATTTTACCAAGTACACAGCTATGCATGACCACACTATCTTCCCTACTGCTCGTGACAGTGGGACATCATCCACACCACCATATGTTTAGTTAAACCTCTCAAGTGGGATAGAAACTACACCCATACAAGAATACCTCATGCACAGTAAGACCATGTGATAACACCTATAAATACTGACTCCTCTAAGAATAATGTGTAGCTGGTGTAAGTACTTCATATAGTGTCAGTACAATTTATTGTGTTTCAACTGCAAACAATTAAAAAAACCTTACGTACAATAGTACAAATGACACACATGTGCATACAAACATACATCTTGTCCATACAGGCTCATTGTCAACATCAGTTCACATAGACAAGAACACACACACAAATACAGTGAAACCTTATAACAGGGACACCGTTAACTGTCCTGTTGACGGAGGTGTCCTTATTTCGGAGGCTTCAAATGCTAACATGTCAGTGTGAGGGAGAGCAGTTGTGTCCTGTTAAAGGAGGTTGCTGTATTCTGGAGGTATCCTTTAAATAGAGGGTTTTCTGTACACCATCGTGACTACATGCAGCGGAAATAAAATACACAGGCACCTGGAACCAAACTAGACTATTGCCATATCTTACACACTACCTCACCCGATCTGGAGTTCCCGTGAGATTATGTCACTTTGTCACAGAAGACCACATGAGGTCCAACTGAAAGGAATCTATGTACAGTGAAACCTTTCTAATCCGACACTCAATGGGAACTGTAATAATGTTGGATTAGGATTATGGAGTGACTCCTACCATACTCAAATGTGGTGACTGTACCTCATTAGCCAGGCGGATTAGAGAGAATGTCAGATTACAGAGGTGTCAGATTAGAGAGGTTTTGCTGTATCATCATCCAAGAATTGAAAATCTACCACGAGTGATTCATGTTATGGGGAATGGCTCAGGATATCAATCGATTTTCTCATCACAGGTTATTGATATTGCTGTATTCTTACAGAGCAAATGAGAAAAAAACACTTCGCAAATGTCTTCCGAGTCTAAACAAAGGTTGAACTGATCCCACAAACCAATCGTCATAATATAAATATCACCTTTTGCTAAAAAACAGTTTGCGAAAGTACTCACTGAATTTGCAGTAGTAAGCATTACATCAACTATTGCTAACAGACCCTATTCATCCAGCAGCACATACCTTCATGTGCACATGTGTGCATTTGTGTGTGTGTGTGTGTGTGTGTGTGTGTGTGTGTGTGTGTATGTGTGTGTGTGTGTGTGTGTGTGCGTGTGGGTGTGTGTGTGTTTGTGCACATGTGTGAGCATGTGTGAGAGAGTCATTGTATGTGTCATATTGTTTGCTTGCAATTGTGTGTGCTCATGTGAAAATCAGGTGCTAAGAAATCAACAGGTTGTATGAGCAGCTATAGTGGAAAATGCTTAATCAGACTCCTTTGCAATCCACAGTTAAGCAATGCCATAATCCAAATAAAAAATGTGGAATGGATCATTGTCGCATTTAAAACATATTCTGAAATCGGCAAAACTCCCGAATCTGTAATCAAACTCGGTTTTCATCTCCTCTATCAAAACTTCTCCACATATTCCAGAGTTCCATATGAAAAAAATGGCTACCTTGTTGTGGAGATGGCATACACAACTATCTCCAGGGATAAATTGACCTTGTGTTTGTTAGTGCAGCTACTAAGCCCAGATGAAACGATTTGAGAAAGTAGTCTGGAACTAGACGGAAGAAATTTCAGCGAAATCCTTAGAAAGCAGCCTCTGTAATTGGACCTTGAGGCTCCACAATTAAATTGCCTCCAAGTGTCAGAGGATTGTAGAGGGTACATTGACAAAGTACATAGGCGGACAAGCCACTGTATTCTTTCCTCTCCCAAAAAGAAAGGAGTGAGCTACTGTCACCCTCTCCATAGGTCTATTCTACAGACCAAAGAGCTAGTGTTCACAGAATCAAGAAATTCAAAGCCAGTAGACTTGGGTTTACAACAATCCTTTACTCTAGCTAGTAAGAGCTACATCTAAATAGATTCTGTCTGATTGTGTGTAGATAGCCACACTGATGACACATCATGGCGCAAACACTATAATAATATTATATGCTTGTAAAACAGGTTTAAATGGCAAAATTAAGTTGTTCTGTGTATTTCAACAACCTCCAAAATCTGAAATTATTCTCTTGGTCCCATCAATTTTGGATTATAGAGATGTACAACAATGGGATGGGGAGAAATTAGGAATTAAATTTTCATAACACCTCTGGTGATCACTTTCATGGATTGAAATACAGCACTCATAACACATCAAAACACCTTACTAAGTCATCAATAACCAATCAGCAGTGGAGGAGGGTCAGGCGGTGGAAAGTGAGCAGGACTCTTAGATCTCAACAAATATGGGCACTACATGAAGTACTCCCTTTTGTGGTGAGCAGTGGAGTATAAAAGAGGAGAAGTGACTACCTCCAACAGCACAACAGCTTGCAGTCATAAAGACAACAAGTGGACAATATATCAACTCTTACTGGAGGTTACTACAGTTACATCAACTACTGAGACAACATGAGAATGGATAATTTAGTGCTAGCAGCCACCATTACTATTGGAGTCATCCTAGCTGGAACACACACCACAACTGCTCAGTGTGAGTATTACAGCTGGTGGAACAGCTACCACAAATGATCAATGTCCTGATGATGGTATACTGCAAGTGCTCTTGATAACAGTAGCTCACTAAGTCAAATTTGAAGTCCTGGGAATAATAATATGGGTACATGGAAGTATTCAATGTTAAAGCTCTCCACAAGCTAAAAGTCCATCCTGTATTATGTCTGGCATTGCTTGCAGCATGATGGAGGTACTTGTATAAAACTTAGTCTAGTTCCATTTATGAAATATGAAACTACAAGACCCAGCCAATATGTGCGTACCATGAAGACTCCATATGACCTAAAACAAAGACTACAGGTATTATAGATGGTGGTGTAGGTTTGTATGGGGAAACATACTAGGGAGTCTTTTAATTCACTAATAGACTAAAACTACCCCCACAAGGTCACAAGAAAGTGCATTACTATGTACAGTAAAACGTGCATGTCTAAAAGACTACTCACATACAAAGACCATCTGTCTATAGAGTCCACTGTAGGCTGGTTCACTGTCCACTTCAGTGATACTAAAGCACCTCTGTACCAGGACCACCTGTCTACAGAGACCACAGTCATTTGGTCCCATGAATGGTCGTTATACACAGGTTTTACTATACTTACTATTCAGGAGTGTGTACTAACCAGGTACTTACTAACCAAGCTCCACTATGTAAGTATTTACTATACATAACATATGAATACAGACAATGTACATTATGCATATAACCTAATAACTAAATCAATGAATTTATAAAAAGAAATGTTGAAAATTAATACTTTTGTTCAAACAGGTAACCCTGGATTGCCAATACCCCGAGACTGCAGGGAAGTCTATCAAAGAGGATGTACCCGTGATGGAGTCTACACTATTGATCCTGGATGTATGAAGCCCTTCCCGGTCTATTGTGACATGAAACATGGAGGATGGATTGTGTTCCAGAGAAGAAGAAATGGACAGCAGGACTTCAATTTGAACTGGGATGACTACAAGAATGGTTTTGGTGACTTGAAGTGGGAGTTTTGGTTGGGACTTGAGAAGATCCACTGCCTCACAACTGCTACTTGTAGAGCTGAACTGAGAGTTGACTTGGGAGACAGCTCAGGAAGACAGGCATATGCCATTTATGACTACTTTACTTTAGAGAGCGAAAGGACCAACTACAAAGTACATTTGGGAGCATACAGTGGAACAGCAGGTGATGGGATGAGGGCATGTTTGTCACGTCACCATGCTGACGGTATGCCATTCTCCACACCTGACAGGGACAATGACAACTGGCCATCAAACTGTGCTCAACAATATAAATCGGGATGGTGGCACAACAGTTGCTATTGTGCAAACCTGAACACACCATACAACAATCCCTACATCAGATACTGGACTGGATTCTCTGATAATGTCAAGTGTACAGAAATGAAGCTTCGCTCCAAAGATTAAGACATCAAGGGAACACAAAACTCAGAAATGATAGAATAAATGATAACATGATATGTGTAAATGTACTGAAAAAAGTAATAATTGTGTGAGATTAATAATTCATTAATTTTAAGTCCAAAAGCATGTTGTTGGTGTGCTGGCATTTAATACACACACACACACACACACACACACACACACACACACACACACACACACACACACATTGTCAAACACACACACACAAAACACACAAACACCACACACACACACACACACACACACACACACACACACACACACACACAACACAACACACACAGACACACAGACACACACACAAATACACACACACAGACACACACACACACACAAACACATAAACACACACACACCACACACACACACACACACACACACACACACACAACACAACACACACAGATACACCCACACACATACACCCACACACACACACACACACACACATACACACACACACACACACACACACACACACACACACACACACACACAGACACACACATACATGCACATGCACACACGCTTCTTATTTACACTTTGTCCAAATAGGGTGTTGGGCAGGATCTAGTAGATTCTTCTTAGACTAAGGAGCTAATTCTCCATGGACAACGGATTGGCATTCTCTCCTGTTCTGAACAGGTTGCTGCCCGTTGTCCAAATCAGACAGATCTCCGCTGATGAGATCTACCCAATGCTGGCTAGTCCCACCAGGCTTCCTACATTTCCCACTTGGCTGGCATCTCAACAACTGCTGTGCTACTTGGTGGTCTGGAATCCTACAGAGATGACCGAACCACTGGAGCCATTTCTTCCTCAGCTGCTGTTCAATGGGCAGCTCTCTTGACTCCTCCAAGATGTAAATGTTATGCCTACTGTCAGTAGGGGCAGTCCCCGAATGTCGCAAAGACATCTCATCTGAAAAGTCTTCAAATGACAGTCATGTTAGGTATCTACTCCATACAGTAGCACTGACATCACCATCAGACTGAAGGCACGCATCTTGGTGTCGTTAGTGAGGATTCGTGATGTGCTGGTGGCTCCGTAGGTCAGCACTGGAAGCTAAGCTGTGAGGAGAGGACACCATCCCACCTGTGTGTCATTTGGAGGTTTTTTTCCCTACACCCCCCCCCTCCCTGCCACCAACTTGGGAATGAATGAGAAGATGACCTACTGCGGCCACCAAACTAACTTAGAATATGATTTTAATTGGATAGTGTGTGTGTGTGAGTGAGAGGGTGGGATACTGGGGGCCTTGATAGTAGCCTCTGGCTAATGGCTCTCTCAGTTTAATTAAGAAAATATTATTATTATTATTATTATTATTCGACTACGGAAGACCTTTCTTCTCCACATGTGGTAGACAGTAGCTTCTTTCTCCAATCTTACCCCGACTTCCTTTTCCACCTTCCCCATCTTGTCTACCTCACTACTCAGGTAGGAGAAAGAGTCCACCTCTTCTAGAACTGGCCATTCAGAGTGATGGGTGGATAGTCATCTCCAGCATCACCAATGCTGAGCACTTTGGTCTTTTCACCATTGATCTTCATACTCCACTTTGTACATGAACTGTTCAGCACCACAATGTTACTTTGGAGGTCACCTCTGCTTTCTGCACACACAGTGAAATCATCAGCATACTGGATATTAGGCACACGGGTGTTGGCTGGTGTCCTGTCCCTGTAAGTAAGGAACAGCCCTCCACTGGTGGTGTACTGTTGTATGTACACTGCATCTCTCACAATTTTGTCCATGTAGGCGTTAAACAACAGTGGGGATAGTACACAACCTTGCCTCACACCAGACTTCACCTCAAAGACATCTGACACACCCTCAGAAGTTCTCACCCTGCAGCATGTTACAGTGTTCAGCTCTCTTGGCGTGGAACTCCATAATGGCTTAAGACTGCAACCTTATCACTACTTATCACTTGCATGGGCTAATATGATTATCACTGCAGTATTCATAGAGCTTGTAAGTTAATCATTGTGCACATGCTTGTGAAAGTACAATTAATTAATCACTGCGGTAAATACAAAACACAAAGCTTAAAGGGGTGTCCACCACATACATGAGGTATACACAGGGACAAAATAAGAAGTACTTACTATCCAGGAGTATGTACTGACCAGGTTCTTACTATCAGGGTTGGTTTGTGTACATGGGGTATACACAGGGACAGAGTGAGGAGTACTTACTACCTAGGATTATGTACTAAACCAGGTACTTACTATCAGGGTACGTTGGTTTATGTACATGAGGTATACACAGGGACAGAATGAGGAATACTTACTATCCAGGAGTATGTACTAAACCAGGTGTACCTATTAAGCAAGTTCCACTGTTACAGTATTATCATTATGTACATTCATGTACATACGTACAACCTTAACTAATTAATAACTTAATCAAAAGACTCAGAGGAAAACATGAACATGAAATATTCCCTGTTCAAACAGGTAAGCCTGCAAAACCAATACCCCAAGACTGCAGGGAAGTCTATCAAAAAGGATGTACCCGTGATGGAGTCTACACTATCGATCCTGGATGTATGAAGCCCTTCCCGGTCTATTGTGACATGAAACATTGAGAATGGATTGTGTTCCAGAGAAGAAGAAATGGACAACAGGACTTCAATTTGAACTGGGATGACTACAAGAATGGCTTTGGTGACTTAAAGTGGGAGTTTTGTTTGGGACTTGAGAAGATCCACTGCCTCACAACTGCTACTTGTAAAGCTGAACTGAGAGTTGACTTGGGAGACAAAACAGGAAGACAGGCATATGCCATTTATGACTACTTTGCTTTAGAGAGCGAAAGAACCAACTACAAACTTCATTTGGGAGCATACAGTGGAACAGCAGGTGATGGGATGAGGGCATGTGGGTCACCTGGCGACCTACAGGGCATGCCATTCTCCACATCTGACAGAGACAATGACAGGAGATCAGCAAACTGTGGTCAGACCTAGGGAGGTGGATGGTGGTACAACAGTTGTGCGTGTGCAATCCTAAACACACCGTACAGCAATCCTTACACTGATCGCTGGAGCACATTCACTAATATATAGTCTGAAGTGTACAGAAATGAAGCTTCGCTCCAAAGACTAAGACATCAAAGGAACACAAAACTCAGAAGCTCTAGTTAAAATTATGATGATCACATGATGTGTGACAATGTGATGAAAATGTAATGATTGTATGCAATTAAAAAAGTTAAATAAATGTCACATAGCATGTTCTGTTGGTGTGCAAGCGTACACACACACACACACACACACACACACACACACACACACACACACACACACACGTACACACATGCACACACACATACACGTACACACACACACACACACACACACACACACACACACACACACACACACACACACAAACACACACACACTGAAGGCGACTATCTATGTCTTAATAAGGATCACACGAGACATACAGTAAGTAATAGGTAGCATCTCAGACTGTAGTGTCTATGTTGAAATCCACACACATGAATGCACAGATCTACTATAAGCCAGTATTCCCACCAACACAGGAACATCAGTTTGTGTGTACTAAAACAAATAGTTCAGTTTACTAAGTTTACAGTGATGCATGGCAAAACTATCTTCCCTACTGCTTGTGACAGTGTCACATCATCCACAGCACCATATGGTTAGCTAACCATCTCAAGTGGGATACAAACTGTACCCACACAAGAACACGTAAGACCAGGTGACAACACCTATAAATACCCACTTGTCTTAATTGTGCGGTCAGTGTAAAAACTCAAAAGAGTGTTGGTGCAGTTTATTGTACTTAAACTATAGAGACACGTACTAAAAGTTGTATGTACAGCAGTAGCCCTTTCTGGAGAGGCCACTTTGTGACCAAAACTGTTGTAAGACATCATTTCGTAGTCTACATGTGTGGTCACCCAAAAGGGGTGCAAAATTTAAAGTACAAGATGGCATCCAACACTCCAAAACATGCACGCACACACACACAAACACACACACACACACACACACACAACACACGTATACACATACACAACATGCAAACACATACACACACACACACACACACACACACACACACACACACACATACACACACACACACACACACACACACACACACACACATGCGCACACATACAATAATACACATGCATGCACCCCTGTGCTGTTGGAGGTGGGCCGCTCTTTAGTTTATAGTTCAACTTTAATGTACAGGGTGTGTTAGTAATAGTTGCTCTAATGCTTACCGCTGTAAATTCAGTGAGTGTACTTCGGCAAACTGCAAATAATTAGCAAAGGGAGATATTTAATATACATATGACAATTGGTTCATAGGGTCAATCCAACCTTGCTTTGGCTGTGAAGGCATATGCAAAGTGTGTTTTTCTCATTTACTCTGTGACAAATGCAGCAATATCAATAATCTTTACCCTTGGTTGCTCAAGTGGTCACAACAGGGGTAAACATAAAAGAAATCCAGAGTAACATTATCATAAAATGTCTTAGGACTGGATATCACTTCAAATTCATGTATTAGAATACAAACATACACCACTGCCTTATTTGGACATAACACACCAGAACACCTAATGTAGTCATCAATAGCCAATGACAGCAGTGGAGGAGGGTCAGGTGGTGGAAGGTGAGCAGGACTCTTAGATCTCAACAAATATGGGCACTACATGAAGTATTCCCTTTTGTGGTGAGCAGTGGAGTATAAAAGAAGAAAAGTGACTACCTCCAACAACACAACAGCTTTCAGTCATAAAGACAACAAGTGGAGAATATATCAACTCTTACTGGAGGTTACTACAGTTACATCAACTACAGAGACGAGATGAGAATGGAAAATTTAGTGCTAGCAGTCACCATTACTATTGGACTCATCCTAGCTGGAACACACACCACAACTGCTCAATGTGAGTTTAGCAGCTGGTGGAACAGCTACCACAAACGATCAATGTCCTGATGACGGTATACTGCAAGTGCTCTAGATCACAGTAGTTCACTAAGTCACATTCAAAGTCCTGGAAATAATAATATGGCTACATGGAAGTGTTCAATGTTAAAGCTCTTCACAAGCTAAAAGTCCATCCTGTATTATGTCTGGTATTGCTTGCAGCATGATGGAGGTACTTGTATAAAACGTGGCCTAGTTCCATTTATGAAATATGAACCTACAAGACCCAGCCAATATGTGTGCACCATACAGACTCAATATAACCTAAAATAAAGTATTATAGATGGTGGATGTAGGTTTGTATGAGGAAACATAAGGAATTCTTTACTTCACTAGTATATTAAAAGCACCCAAGAAGGTCCCAAGGCAGTGTACATACTATATAGACTCTATGTGAAATTTCTACACAGATGCACTGTAACATCAAAGGACCTGGTGAGTTTGTATACCGTATACGCTCTAATTTTTCGTCATTCCAATTATTCGTCATGGGCTCCAAAAGGGATGAAAAGCATTCTAAGTGATGACGAAATAGCATGTGTTCTAATCCTATGTCAGAGACCCTAATTATTCATCACGCAGACTGGGTGCCTTCATTCTGCCATTTGTTGTGCCATTAAAATACTGGAGAAACCGCTGTTCCTTCATTTATATTAGTCATTTTTATTTTGTTCGAGTAATCGTTGAATTCAGATTCCAAAATTCGTTGTTTACGTGGTATCTTTGAACGGGCGCAACAATTCTTAAACTAGAAACGGCCATTTTTTGATGGTTCTAATTCTCCGTAGTCGATTCTAAATATTCGTCCCCCCATTCCAATTATTTGCCACCTTTCAGAAACCTTGCAATTCCATTCTAAATGACGTTTTTTCCCTGACAATTGCTCTGACGAAAAATTAGAGCATATACGGTACTTCAAACAGTAGCAGTGTGTATTGGTCTATGCTATGGCAGTGCTGGGAAAATACAGATCTTTGTTGTTTCGTCTGTTAACTGACAAGAGGAAATTAGTCAATGAACTAAAACCGCCCTCTTTCAATGAAGATGCAGCACAAGGGAGGCGCTACTCTCTTTAGCATCAGTTTAGAAGCAGGTTATAACCAGCCTCCTCGTTGTATAGCAATAATAATCACTCTGCCCTCGTGCGTCATAATTAATAATACCATACAACGAGGAGGCTCATTATAACCTATACCAATAACATACTGTTGATGCTACATGACCAACTGCATTAATGTGACTGTGTACATGACAATATGGACTTACTTCACCAAATATACGAGGTACATAGATGCCATTGTACAAGCAGCAAAGTGTGTGTTTAGTTATTACTACGGTGATGATTGCTTAGTGCATGAGATCAGTACTTACTATCGGGGTTGGTTTATGTACATGAGGTATACACAGGGACAAAATGAGGAGTGCTTAGTATCCAGGAGTATTGTACTCATCCAGGTATTTACTATCAGGGTTGGTTTATGTACATGAGGGATACACAGGGACAGAATAAGGAGTACTTACTATCCAGGAGTATGCACTAACCAGGTACTTACTGACCAAGTTCTACTAAGTATTTTTACTATGTATTATATTTATGATTACAGACATTTATATTACGTACATAACTAAATCAATAAATTTATAAAAAGAAATGTTGAATATTAATACTTTATGTTCAAACAGGTAACCCTGGATTGCCAATACCTCGAGACTGCAGGGAAGTCTATCAAAGAGGATGTACCCGTGATGGAGTCTACACTATTGATCCTGGATGTATGAAGCCCTTCCCGGTCTATTGTGACATGAAACATGGAGGATGGATTGTGTTCCAGAGAAGAAGAAATGGACAACAAGACTTCAACATGAACTGGGATGACTACAAGAACGGCTTTGGTGACTTGAAGTGGGAGTTTTGGTTGGGACTTGAGAAGATCCACTGCCTCACAACTGCTACTTGTAGAGCTGAACTGAGAGTTGACTTGGGAGACAACACAGGAAGACAGGCATATGCCATTTATGACTACTTTGCTTTAGAGAGCGAAAGAACCAACTACAAACTTCATTTGGGAGCATACAGTGGGACAGCAGGTGATGGGATGAGGGCATGTGGGTCAATATACAACATTGATGGTATGCCATTCTCCACATATGACAGAGACAACGACTACAGGAGTTCATTAAACTGTGCTCAGAACCATGGAGGTGGATGGTGGCACAACAGTTGCCACTGTGCAATACTGAACAAACCATACAACAATCCTTACATGTATGAATGGTACACATTCTCTAGACATCTCAAGTGTGCAGAAATGAAGCTTCGCTCCAGAGACTAAGACATTAAAGGAACACAAAACTCAGAAGTGATAGTTGAAACTTATGATAGTATACAATATGTGTGATGTTGTTTTGAAAAATGTAATATAATTGTAAGGGAATAAATAATCAAATAAAGGTTAAATAGCATGTTCATTTTGGTGCGTTAGCAAATATTACATAATACATACACCCACCCCCACACACACACATATAAATACACATACACAGTGTCACACATAGACACATACACACACAAATACACACACACACACACACACGCACACACACACACACACATCCATACACAGTGTCACACATACAGACACACACACACATACAGACACACACACACACACACACACACACACATACACATGCGCGTGCACATTCACACACACACACACACACACACACACACACACACACACACACACACACACACACACACACACACACACACATGCGCGTGCACATTCACACACACACACACACACACACACACACACACACACACACACACACACACACATGCGCGTGCACATTCACACACACACACACACACACACACACACACACACACACACACACACACACACACACACACACACACACACACAATACTATACTGTAGAGATTGGTTGCTAAACGAATGCTCCCTATGACTGTAAGTGGAAAGAAATTGTACACGTGCCTATTAAGCATGTGCTTAGCAAATAAGAGAGCATGTATTGACTCTAGCATTATCTCATAGTGTCTCTGCAACAAGAGCATAGGAAAATGACCGCGGCAGGTTGATGAAGATGTTGTTAGTCTTCATGAAAGTCTTACTCATGCTCTAGATCTAGGAACTCGCACTTTCAGGAGAATTTGACTCTTTTAGACGCTTTACTGCTCTTCTGCAAACCTATTGTTCTTGTATTCAGACCTTTTGCAAACAGTACTTGGCCTAGGAGATTCAGGTATCGGATGATCACTGTCCACTGTTCACTGAAGCATAGATCCTTTAGCAGACACTCTGGTCATGGCAAAGTTCAACATTGATCGAAGGCTTTTACTGTGTTTGAAGCTCCTTTACAGCTGACACAAGTACCTGTGGTATATGGGTCTAACAAATCTTATGCTAGAACAACAAGAGAGTATGCAACTTAGTAGTTAGTGTGCGCCTATTTGACGGGGTGCACTTAACAACCAGTCTCTATGGTAGGTATTATTTGTAGTGTCCATGTAGAAATCCACACACATGAATGTACACATCTACATGAGCCACTATTCCCACCAACACAGGTACATTGGTTGTGTGCACTAAAACTAATCATTAGTTTGTTTACTAAGTTTCCAGTGATGCAACACAATCTTCCCTACTGCTTGTGACAGTGTGACATCATCCACAGTACCATCTGGTTAGCTAACCATCTCCAGTGTGATACAAAGTACACCCACACAAGAATACCTCATATAAGACCTAAGAAAGCAACTAAAAATACCGACTTGTCTCCACAGTCTTGGTATAAGCACTTCACTGAGTATCAGGACAGTTCATTGTGTTTAAACTCAACACACGGTAAAAACTTATGTACAATAGTACATACAATACACACACACACACATATAAAACATATACCTTGTTGATACAAGGTTCATTATCAACATCAAATCACATAGAAAAGAGCACAATGTCATACACAAATACATCACTATGACCACATGCTGTGGATATAAACTACACAGGCATCTGTAACCAAAAGTAGTCTATTGACATATCTAACGCACTACCCATTCGATCTGAAGTTTCAATGAGAATATTCCGCTTTGGCACAGAAGACCACATAAGCTGGAATATTTAAGGAATCAACTAGACTAAGTATGATCCAAGCGTTGAAAATCTACCATAACTAATTCATGTTATTGGGAATGGTGTAACAGATAAAATGGAATATCTTCTTATTACAGGTTATTGATATTGCTGCATTCCCACAGAGGAAACGAGAAAAACACACTTTACATGTGCCTTTACATCCTAAACAAAGGCTGGAATGATCCCACAAACCAATTATTAACACACCCTGTCCATTCAAGTAGAACTATAAACAAAGAGAAGTGACTGCCTCCAGCAGCACATGTGTGCATGTATGCATGTGCGCACGTGTGTGTGTGGTTGCATGTGTGTGTTGGGGCATACTATACTGAGTGTATGTACAGTGTGTGGTTGTATGTGCGCATACATGTGCATGCAAGCATACATGTGTGCATGCTTTGCCCCTGTGTGTGTGTGTGTGTGTGTGTGTGTGTGTGTGTGTGTGTGTGTGTGTGTGTGTGTGTGTGTGTGTGTGTGTGTGTGTGTGTGCGTGCGCGCATGTATGTGTGTGTGTGTGCACATTATTGTATGTATTATAGTGTTTGCCTAGCGATTATGTGTGCCTATGCGGAAATCAGGTGCCGATGAAGTCACAGGTTGTATAAGAAGCTATAATACTGTGAAGGGGTCATAACATCTCTGCAAAATCACTTGGGATGGTGTTGAGCATTGGAGAATAAAAGAAGAGAAGCGACTACTTCCACATTACAACAGCTGACAGTCATAAAGGCAACAAGTGGACAATATATCAACTCTTACTGGAGGTTACTACAGTTACATCAACTACTGAGACAAGATGAGAATGGACAATTTAGTGCTAGCAGTCATCATTACTATTGGACTCATCCTAGCTGGAACGCACACCACAACTGCTCAATGTGAGTTTTACAGGTAGTGGAATTGATACCACAATTGCTCAATGCTCTAATGGTACCCTATCATACTGCAAGTGCTCTATCTCACAGTGTACACACAGTACTCCAATGTACAAGGATTATTACGTAGCTCTCAAGATGTGTTAACGTGGAATGTCCATTCCTACTCAAAACACTCATTAGTCAAATTTGATGTCCTGGACAAAATATGGGTATACAGTGGACCCTCTTATAACAAACTCTCCCAATAGCAAAAATCTATAACAGACCGATTTTATGGGACCAGGTAGGCTGTTATCAAAGTAAAACAGCCTCTGAATAGT
The DNA here is from genome assembly GCA_963170055.1 of Halisarca cf. caerulea. Taxonomy (NCBI): domain Eukaryota; kingdom Metazoa; phylum Porifera; class Demospongiae; order Chondrillida; family Halisarcidae; genus Halisarca; species Halisarca cf. caerulea. The sequence continues at coordinate 3,122,553 of CAUJGJ010000434.1, forward strand.
AGAAACCTCTCTATAACACACTGTTTTCAGTTCCCAAAGTATTTGGTATAGAGGGGTTCCACTGTATCTAGTATACAAACTAAAACTCTCCACAAGTTGAAATTCCATCATCCTACACCTGGAAAGGTTTGCCTGACACTGCTCACAGATTGTAGATGCAGGCTTGCATGTGTGAAAGTGAAAGATGTGGCCTAGACCCATTTTAATAAAACACAAACATACAAAATGCAGCCAACAGGGCTGGAAAGACATACGTACAGATAGACATGCATAGGGCTAGACAGGCACAGGAATAGGCATACATGGGGCTGGACGGGCACAGAGCTAGACAGAGGTGGGTTGGACTGGGTACAGTGTACATATTCCTAAATCCTGCAGCTAAAAATTAAATATTAACGCAGGATGTAGGAACTTGCACTACATCAGAGTATAAAAAAATTACATTCAAGTACACACATACAACTTTACAAATCAATAAATAATAAGTAAGACCAGGCTCAGTAACGGATAATAATAGCTTTTCTCATCACAGTTTATTGATATTGTTGCATTCTCATACAGCAAATGAGAAAAACACACATTTACAATGCCTTCCCAGCCAAAACAAAGGTTGGAATGATCCTACAAACCAATTGTCACAGAATAAACATCTCCTTTTGCTAATAAATTTACAGTTTGAAGAAGTACTCACAAAAATTGTAGTAGTATTAGGACAACTATTACTAACGCACCCTGTGCATTCAAGTTGAAAAGAGAGTTGACCACCTCCAGCAGTTCATGCGTACATGCATGCATACATGCATGTACGTGCGTGTATGCGTGTGTGTGCGTGCGTGTGTGTGTGTGTGTGTGTGTGTGTGTTGTGTGTGTGTGTATGTGTGCATCATTGTATGTGTCATAAAGTGTGCTTATGTGATTATTAGGTGCTGAGAAAATTAAAGGTTTTACCAGCAAGTACAACAAGAAGCAAACCCAAAGAAATAAGGAGTAACACATTCATAGCACCTCTAGAATTCACTTTCATAGAATGAAATACAAGCACACAGCATTGCCCTATTTGGACATACCACCCTAGAACACCTTATGAAGTCATCAATAGCCAATGACAGCAGTGGAGGAGGGTCAGGTGGTGGAAGGTGAGCAGGACTCTTAGATCTCAACAAATATGGGCACTACATGAAGTATTCCCTTTTGTGGTGAGCAGTGGAGTATAAAAGAAGAGAAGTGACTACCTCCAACAACACAACAGCTTGCAATGATAAAGACAACAAGTGGAGAATACATCAACTCTTACTTGGGGGTTATATAGACTACTGAGACAAGATGAGAATGGATAATTTAGTGCTAGTAGTCACCATTACTATTGGACTCATCCTAGCTGGAACACACACCACAACTGCTCAATGTGAGTATTACAGCTGGTGAACAGCTACCACAAATGATCAATGCCCTGATGACAGTATACTGCAAGTGCTCTAGATCACAGTAGCTCACTAAGTCACATTCAAAGTCTTGGGAATAATGATATGGCTACATGAAAGTATTCAATGTTAAAGCACTCTACAAGCTACAGTAATAGTCCATCCTGTATTATGCCTGATATTGCTTGCAGCATGATGGAGGTACTTGAATGTATAAAACTTGGTCTAGTTCCATTTATGAAATATGAACCTACAAGACCAAGCCAATATGTGTTTACCATGAAGACTCCATATGACCTAAAATAAAGACTACAGGTATTATAGATGGTGGTGTAGGTTTGTATGGGTAAACTAGGGAGTCCTTTACTAAAATTAGTAGATTGAAACTACCCCACAAGGTCCCAAGGAAGTGCATTACTATGTACAGTAAAACCTGTCATAAAGACCACTTGCATACAATGACCACTTGTCTGTTGAGACCATCGTAGCTGGAACATTGTCCACTTCAGTGATACTAAAGTACCTCTGTACAAGGACCACCTGTCTACCATGAATGATCATTATAGAAAGGTTTTATTGTACTCACTATCCAGGAGTGTGTAAACTGTATGATTACAGACAATTTACATTATGCATATAACCTAATAACAAATTCAATGAATTTATAAATAAATAAAAAAAGTTGAAAATTGATACTTTATGTTCAAACAGGTAACCCTGGATTGCCAATACCTCGAGACTGCAGGGAAGTCTATCAAAGAAGATGTACCCGTGATGGAGTCTACACTATTGATCCTGGATGTATGAAGCCCTTCCCGGTCTATTGTGACATGAAACATGGAGGGTGGATTGTGTTCCAGAGAAGAAGAAATGGACAACAGGATTTCAATATGAACTGGGATGACTACAAGAACGGCTTTGGTGACTTAAAGTGGGAGTTTTGGTTGGGTCTTGAGAAGATCTACTGCCTCACAACTGCTACTTATAGAGCTGAACTGAGAGTTGACTTGGGAGACAACACAGGAAGACAGGCATATGCTATTTATGACTACTTTGCTTTAGAGAGCGAAATGACCAAGTATAAACTTCGTTTTGGAGCATACAGTGGAACAGCAGGAGACAGCTTCAGAGGACCATGTGGGTCAAGTGGGAATCTTCAGGGCATGCCATTCTCCACACTTGACAGAGACAATGACAACTGGTCATCAAACTGTGCTCAGGACCATAGAGCAGGATGGTGGTTCAACAGTTGCTATTGCTCAAACCTGAATAAACCATACAATCCCTACATCAGTCGCTGGTACACATTCTCCAGTAGTCTCAAGTGTACAGAAATGAAGCTTCGCTCCAGAGACTAAGACATCAAAGGAACACAAAACTCAGAAGTCATAGTTAAAATTATTGATAACACGATGTGTGATAATTTAATGGAAAATGAATAATTGTATGAGATTAAATAATAAATTAAATAAATGTCCCATAGCATGTTCTGTTGATACATTAGCAATTATTACTAAGTCTGTATGCACACAACCACCCAACCACCCGCCCACACACACACACACACACACACACACACACACACACACACACACACACACATCTATGAAAAAGGAGCACATGAGAAAGAATAGATATTCTCGATCTGTAATGTCTATATGTACAAATCCACACACATGAATGTACACATCTACTACAGTATAGGCCACTATTCCCACCAACACAGGAACATCAGTTGTGTGTACTAAAACAAATAGTTTTGGTTACTAAGTTTCCAGTGAAGCATGGCAACACTATCTTCCCCACTGCTTGTGACAGTGTGACATCATCCACACCACCATCTGGTTAGCTAACCATCTCAAGTGGGATACAAATTACACACAGCAATACCTCATTTACAGTAAGACCATGTGACAACACACAAATACAGACTCATTTAAGAATATTATGCAGTTGGTGTAAGTACTTTACACAGAGTATCAGAATTGTTTATTGAGCATATACTGCAAACACACACACACACACACACATTGATTGAAATGTTATGTACTGTAGGACTCTGATAAGAGACCGCCCTAATGGATGAAACTAGCACTTTTGCAAGACAGACTTTGACGGTCACAGATGTGCATAAGTCCCATGGTCAGCTTCCACCTATCAGAGACGACCTCTTTTGGAAGACTGCATTGAACAGGTCTATATGTGTGGTCACCCGGAAGAGGTACAAATGTGCAAGAAAGTAAGCATGCGTGAACTAGCTAAGAAAAAACAAAATGCACACACAAATACACACACAAACACACCTACCCACCCATCCACACACACACACACACACACATACACACACACACACACACACACACACACAAACACCATATACTCTGTTTGTTAAAAGTACATTGTCACATAAGTACACTTTATCAATTAAGTGCATAGTTGTCTGCAGGCTTTAAACAATCTCATATCCAATTCTTGATGTTTGCAGATTCCATCAAATCAAAGCTACATGTGACAGGGTCTAGGAAATGACCCTCATCACATCCAGAAAGGATTTTCCATTTTGTATATGATGTCAAAGAGGACATCCTTCGTTACAGGATGGTATGTTACTTGCCTATGTAGTGCCATTCTACGTTGGATTACTGTTCACCGAAGAGTATGAGTTTCAAAATTGTTATTCTAAAAAACACAGCAATGAAGTCAGTGTATCCATAACATGTGCAAACAACAATACATTTTTCTGTCTATTGTAGTAAATTAGCAGGTGTGCATGAGCATGTGTATAGGATCTTAGCCTAACACCCGCTGCATAGGTCCTTGGTTGAGGCAAGATTGGATGATTGTGGGGTGCTGGTGGCTCAGTAGGTTAGCACTAAGCATTGAGCAGAGGGTACCACTCCACCTGTGTGCCATTTGGTGTTCCTTGCCACCAACTTGAGAACGGATGAGGAGATGTCTTACTACAGCTACCAAACTGATCTTACTTTTGATTTATTTGCTTGTGTGAGTGTGTGAGTGAGTGTGTGGGATACTGGAGGCCTTAGGAGTAGCCTAAGGCTAATGGCCCAACCCAGTTAAAATAAGAAATTATTATTATTATTATTTTTATTATTATCACCAGACGAACAAGCATCATACAACTCAAACTTGAGGTAATGCATTTTTGCATGAAAGTCACTTGCAACAGACATTGATAAAGTTTTCGCTAAATGCAAAGACGATAATTATTATATTAAGCATGGTCCATATTTCCTCAAACAAGGCTTTTGTGCACAAAAATGGCATCTTCTGCCGAACTCATCATTCCCCATCCACTCTATGCTTCTTTGGCTCACGGTGAACTAAATATTAGGATTTAGATATGCTATAATTTGGTGCATAATACCAGTTACATGCATAGCAACTTGGAAGTGAACATTTTCGAACAACTTATCCTCATACATGCATGCGCCTAACAACCAGATTCTAGAGTACTCTGGTAGCCATGCAGTAGTCAACATACACATGTGCATATACATAGTTGATTTGCATCATTGCTTGACTAGCATTACTAGAATTTTACTAAAAAAACAATGAGACATGAAAGTTATGAATACAGCACCATGACATTATAAACTATATTTAGAACACTATATTTAGAACGTAGACCATAAGGGTATTGCAACATAAACATACTGCTCACATGTAAAGAGGAAAGCGGCTATAAAAGTGAAGCAAAAGAGCAGCTTGCAAGTGCAGTGATAAAGACAACAAGTGGAGAATATACCAACTCTTACTGGAGGTTACTACAGTTACATCAACTACTGAGACAAGATGAGAATGGATCATTTAGTGCTAGCAGTCACCATTACTATTGGACTCATCCTAGCTGGAACACACACCACAACTGCTCAATGTGAGTTTTACAGGTAGTGGAATTGATACCACAATTGCTCAATGCTCTAATGGTACCCTATCATACTGCAAGTGCTCTATCTCACAGTGTACACACAGTACTCCAATGTATATGGATATAGTTACTGTAGCCCTCAAGGTAAATATGTGTGGAATCTCAATCTTTACTCAATATGCTGAAAGTAAATTTCAAAGTCCTGGTCATACATACCATGGGTGTACTGCACATTAAGTATATACACCCAAGCCTCCTTGAAAGTTTAACCTAATGCTACTGACAAGATAATCAAGGTACCAGTGAAAGATTTTTGCAGGTCAAATTAATTTATGATTCTAAGCAAAACTGATTGCCATTTTTTCCTGGAAAACGGAATACGATGTTATATCCCATAGAAACTACATTTAACAGCTAGATAATGTGATATACCAGGAGTATCTCATCAGGAATGAACTAATGTTCAGTGATGTTACAACAAAATGGTGGAAAAAACGGTACAATGATTGTTTGGCAGTTTCAGAGATTAGAAGCTGGAATCCAGAAAATCAAAGAAAGTATTTTCTTTGATTATATGGTTAAACGAGCAAATTAACTTTGTTTGACCAAAACGTGGTACTACCAGTACAATAAATCATATCCTACCTATACGTAGTATAGGTAGTCTATGAATTAATTAAACACAGTGGTTAATACAAATCTAAAGGCCTAAACTGTTGTCCACCACACCTTAACCAATTATTAACTAAATACGTACATTGACAAGGAATTGGTGAACCTTAATATTTCTCTGCTCAAACAGGTAACCCTGGATTGCCAATACCTCAAGACTGCAGGGAAGTCTATCAAAGAGGGTGTACCCGTGATGGAGTCTACACTATTGATCCTGGATGTATGAACCCCTTCCCGGTCTATTGTGACATGAAACATGGAGGATGGATTGTGTTCCAGAGAAGAAGAAATGGACAACAGGACTTCAATATGAACTGGGATGACTACAAGAACGGCTTTGGTGACTTAAAGTGGGAGTTTTGGTTGGGACTTGAGAAGATCCACTGTCTCACAACTGCTACTTGTAGAGCTGAAATGAGAGTTGATTTGGGAGACAAAACAGGAAGACAGGCATATGCCATTTATGAGTACTTTGCTTTAGAGAGTGAAAGAACCAACTACAAACTTCGTTTTGGAGCATACAGCGGAACAGCAGGTGACAGCTTGAGAGGAGCATGTGGGTCGGGTGGGAATCTTCAGGGCATGCCATTCTCCACACCTGACAGGGACAATGACAACAGCTCAGGAAACTGTGCTCAGTCTGCCAGAGGTGGATGGTGGTTCAACAGTTGTTTCTGTTCAATCCTCAACAGACCATACAACAATCCCCACATCTACTACTGGAGCACATTCTCTAGTCAGCTCAAGTGTACAGAAATGAAGCTTCGCTCCAAAGACTGAAGACATCAAAGGAACACAAAACTCAGAAATAATCAATGAACATGATGTGTGAAAAAGTAATGGAAATTGAAATAGATGTATGAGATTAATAAAGAAATAATTGTCACATAGCATGTTCTGTTGATGTGTTAGCAATTACCGTATAGCTGGAAACTTTTGTGAGGACTTCAATTTGGCAAATTGGTGAATCTCTTAGCAAGTCATCAAACTTTATTCCACCAACATTTAAAATTACCAATAGCATTTTGAGACCGATTCACCAAATTTAATGATTGCCAAATTAACTGGCTATACGGTATCACACAATACGTAAGTATAGACAGTGTAACCTGCTTAATCCAACTCCTTTGTAATCTGAAGTTAGGCATTATCTGACCAAAAAAAGTGGAATAGACGGTATACACAAATCTGGTATGCATTGATAAAACATATTCTTCAATCTGAAAAACTCTGTGATCCGTAATCTAATGCCGTTTTTCGTCCCCACTGTCAAGAATTCTTCTGCATAAACCGAATTTTCAGTAGAAAAATGGCTGCCTTGTTCAGGAGAGGGCATATACAACTCCACACACACATGAATGTACACATCTACTATTATGGAGTACGGTAGTATTCTATATGTAGAATTGACACCGAAAAAACATGGCCACCATACATTAGCGCAAATTTTGTTTTCGCCCGCAAACTAACGACACTGTACAGTTAGAAGCATTTAGAAGTGATATTGGTGCCTTTTGACACACTAGCTATAAGATGAAGTAGTTAAAACACTTTGTAGGCCAATTTCTTTAAAGAACTTGGAAATTTTAGACGAAAATGTATGGGTACGCAACACCAGTACATTTTAAGATTCTTCTTATTATTATTATTCTTCTCGTCGTTTTTTCGAACTGGGCTACAGGTGGCCATGAAGGGTCCAGAGGTCTCATCTTTCGCCAGTGAGCTCCGATTGTTAGTGCGAAGTGCTTTTTGTAGGTTTTGAAGCAACACCTACACTTCTAAAGCGAGAAAAAATTTAATAGGCAAACTCCATACATATGCCGGATCAACCATTCTCGGACTAGTGAAATGGCTACGCGAGACTAGACGTACACGTACGTACACAAGGCCTGTACTTCAATGATTGTTGACTTCAGCGCTCTTTTTGTTTGAGCATTTGTTTCTAGATGGGTACATTGATATTAGTCAGGTAACTGAATAGATTCTAGTTGATTTATATTACAAGATTTGATCGTGTTCCTTCTCAACTGCAGTGGAAAACTATTCAAGCAACCGTTTCGCTATAAAAGGAAGAACCGCACGAACCAGGGTGTATAAAAACCATTTAAAAATGGATCGTGCAAAAGGCATTATCAAAAAGGACATGCAAAACCAGGTGACAAATCTTAATAATACTGACTCATCTTCATAGTGTGGTCAGTGTAAAAACTCCAAAGAATGTTGGTGCAGTTCATTGTACATAAAATATAGAGTCACATACTAAAAGTTGTACGTACAGGAGTAGCCCTTTTCGGGAGGCCACTTTGTGACCACAACTGTTGTAAGTCACTATTTCGCAGTCTACATGTGTGGTCACCCAAAAGGGGTGTAAAACTTAAAGTACAAGATGGCACCCAAAACACTCCTAAGCATGCACACACACACACACACACACACACACACACACACACACACAAACACACACACACACAACACACACATATACACATACACAACAAACACACACACATATCAACACACACACACACACACACACACACACACACACACACACACACACACACACACACATACACACATGCGCACACATACACAAAAACACATGCATGCACCCATGTGCTGTTGGAGGTGGGCCACTTCTTTTAGTTTGTAGTTCAACTTGAATGTACAGGGTGTGTTAGTAATAGTTGTCCTAATGCTTACTATTGCAAACTCTGTGAGTGCACTTCGGCAAACTGCAAAATAATTAGCAAAGGGAGATATTTACTATATGACAATTGGTTCATAGTGTCATTCAGACCTTTGTTTTGGCTGTGAAGGCATTTGTAAAGTGTGTTTTTCTCATTTACTCTGTGAGAATGCAGCAATATCAATAACCTTTACCCTTGGTTGTTCACATGGTCACAACAAGGGGTAAACAGAAGAGAAATTGAGAGTAACATTATCACAAAATGTCTTAGGACTAGAAATCACTTGGAATTCATGGATTAGAATACAAGCACACACCAATGCCTTATTAAGACATAACACACTAGAACACCTTATGCAGTCATCAATAACCAATCAGCAGTGGAGGAGGGTCAGGTGGTGGAAGGTGAGCAGGACTCTTAGATCTCAACAAATATGGGCACTACGTGAAGTATTCCCTTTTGTGGTGAGCAGTGGAGTATAAAAGAAGAGAAGTGACTACTTCCAACAGCACAACAGTTTGCAGTCATAAAGACAACAAGTGGACAATATATCAACTCTTACTGGAGGTTACTACAGTTGCATCAATTACTGAGACAAGATGAGAATGGATAATTTACTGCTAGCAGTCACCATTACTATTGGACTCATCCTAGCTGGAACACACACCACAACTGCTCAATGTGAGTTTTACAGTTGGTGAAACTGATACCACAATTGCTCAATGCATCCTAATGGTACTCTATCATACTGCAAGTGCTCTATATCGTAATAGCTCAATAAGTCAAATTTGAAGTCCAATATATACCAAATGAGCATAGTATAATATGGTTATATGAAGTACTCAATACAGTAACTAAAACTCTTCACAAGCTAAAGTCCATCCTCCAGCGTGGAAAGAGATGTCTGGCAATGCTCACAGCATGATCAAGGTACTGGTAGAAATTTGGCCTATGTCCATTAAAAAATAAAACACGAACACACAACACCTAGCCAATATAATGTGTGCACCATACAGACTTGATGTGACCCGAAATAAATACTACTGGCATTGCAATGGTGGATGTGGGTTTGCATGGCAAAAAGTTGAGAATCCTTTCATTCGTTAATAAATTAAAAGTACCCCTCAAGGTCCCAAGGCAGTGTACACACCATGAAGACTATATATAACCTAAAATGAAGACTATACAGGTATTGTAGATGGTGGTGTAGGTTTGTATGGGGAATATAAGGAATTCTTTACTTCACTAGTGGATTAAAAGTACCACAGAAAGTCCCAAGGCAGTGTACATACTATACAGACTCTACAGTATGTGACGTTAATAACATACTGTCAATGCTATATAACCAACTACATGAAAGTGACTGTGTACATATTATGACAAGATGGACTCACTTCACCAAATATATGCGGTACATAGATGCCACGCACTGTACAAGCAGCAAAGCGGCCTTACATGACATTGTGCTTAATTATTATTACAGCAACACTTGCTTAGTGCACTAACTCAGTACATTGTCAGAGGTACTTACTATCAGGGTTGGTTTACGTACATGAGGTATACACAGGGACAGAATGAGGAGTACTTATTATCCAGGAGTATGTACTAAACCAGGTACTTACTATCAGGGTTAGTTTGTGTACATGAGGTATACACAGGGACAGAATGAGAAGTACTTACTATCCAGGAGTTTGTACTAAACCAGGTACTTACTATCAGGGTTGGTTTATGTACATGAGGTATACACAGGGACAGAATGAGGAGTACTTAATATCCAGGAGTTTCTACTAAACCAGGTACTTACTATCAGGGTTGGTTTATGTACATGAGGTATACACAGGGACAGAATGAGGAGTACTTACTATCCAGAAGTGTGTACTAAACCAGGTACTTACAAAGCAAGTTCCATTGCTACAGTATTTTAGTATTACATATGAGTACAGACAATTTACATTACACATATAACCTAATAAATAAATCAATAAATTTATAAAAAGAAATGTTGAATATTAATACTTTATGTTCAAACAGGTAACCCTGGATTGCCAATACCTCGAGACTGCACGGAAGTCTATCAAAGAGGATGTACCCGTGATGGTGTCTACACTATTGATCCTGGATGTATGAAGCCCTTCCCGGTCTATTGTGACATGAAACATGGAGGATGAATTGTGTTTCAGAGAAGAAGAAATGGGCAGCAGAACTTCAACTTGAACTGGAATGACTACAAGAACGGCTTTGGTGACTTAAAGTGGGAGTTTTGGTTGGGACTTGAGAAGATCCACTGTCTCACAACTGCTACTTGTAGAGCTGAAATGAGAGTTGACTTGGGAGACAAAACAGGAAGACAGGCATATGCCATTTATGACTACTTTGCTTTAGAGAGCGAAAGAACCAACTACAAACTTCATTTGGGAGCATACAGTGGAACAGCAGGTGATGGGATGAGGGCATGTGGGTCAAGTAAGAATCATTATGGTATGCCATTCTCCACACCTGACAGGGACAATGACAACTATTCAGGAAACTGTGCTCAGGCCAATGGTGTTGGATGGTGGTACAACAGTTGCCACTGCTCAAACCTGAACAGACCATACACCTATCCCTACATCAGTCGCTGGTATACATTCTCCAGTAGTCTCAAGTGTACAGAAATGAAGCTTCGCTCCAGAGACTAAGACATCATGAAACTCTGAAGTGATAGTTATAATAATTAATGATAACATGATGTGTGCCAATTAATTGAAAAATGTAATAATCATATTATGAAAAAAAACGTCACATAGCATGTTCTGTTGATTTGTTAGCACATTTCTACACAAAAAGCACACACACGTACACACATACACACACATACACACACACACACACACACACACACACACACACAAACACACAAACACACAAACACACACATACACACACACACAAACATACACACACACGCACACAAACACACACACATACACACACACGCACACAGACAGACAGGCATCTATAAATAAGGAGCACATGAGAGATAATAGGTATTATCTGTAGTGTCTATGTGGAAATCCACACACAAGAATGTACACATCTACTATAAGCCACTACAAGCACCAACACAGGTACATCAGTCGTGTGTACTAAAACAAACAGTTTTGTTTACTAAGTTTCCAGTGAAGCATGCCAACACTATCTTCCCTACTGCTTGTGACAGTGTGACATCATCCACACCAACATTTGGTTAGCTAACCATCTCAAGTGAGATACAAAGTACACCCACACAAGAATATGTCATGTAAGACCAGGTGACAACACCCATAAATACCCACTTGTCTTAATTGCGTGGTCAGTGTAAAAACTCCAAAGAGTGTTGGTGCAGTTTACTGTACTTAAACTATTGAGACACATAACAAAAGTTGTATGTACAGCAGTAGCCCTTTGGAGAGGCCACTTTGTGACCACAACTGTTGTAAGACACCATTTCGCAGTCTACATGTGTGGTCACCCAAAAGGGGTGTAAAACTTAAAGTACTAGATGGCATCCAACACTCCAAAGCATGCATGCACACACACACAAACACACACACACAACACACATACACATACACACACACGCACACACACACACACACACACACACACACACACACACACACACACACATACACACACACACACACACACATGTGCACACATACACAAATACACATGCATGCACCCATGTGCTGTTGGAGGTGGGCCGCTTCTCTTAGTTTATAGTTCAACTTTAATGTAAAGGGTGTGTTAGCAATAGTTGCCCTAATGCTGACTGCTGCAAATTCAGTGAGTGTACTTCGGCAAACTGCAAAATAATTAGCAAAGGGAGATATTTACTATATGACAATTGGTTCATAGTGTCATTCAGACCTTTGTTTTGGCTGTGAAGGCATTTGTAAAGTGTGTTTTTCTCATTTACTCTGTGAGAAATGCAGTAATATCAATAACCTTTACCCTTGGTTGTTCACGTTGTCACAACAGGGGGTAAACAAAAGAAATCCAGAGTAACATTTTCACAAAATGTCTTAGGACTAGAAATCACTTCGAATTCATGGATTAGAATACAAGCACACACTATTGCCTTATTAGGACATAACACACTAGAACACTTTATGTAGTCATCAATAGCCAATGACAGCAGTGGAGGAGGGTCAGGTGGTGGAAGGCAAGCAGGACTCTTAGATCTCAACAAATATGGGCACTACTTGAGGTACTCCTTTTGTGGTGAGCAGTGGAGTATAAAAGAAGAGAAGTGACTACCTCCAACAGCACAACAGCTTGCAGTCATAAAGACAACAAGTGGACAATATATCAACTTTTACTGGAGATTACTACAGTTACATCAACTACTGAGACAAGATGACAATGGATAATTTAGTGCTAGCAGTCACCATTACTATTGTACTCATCCTAGCTGGAACACACACCACAACTGCTCAATGTGAGTTTAGCAGTTGGTGAAACTGACACCACAATTGCTCAATGCATCCTAATGGTACTCTATCATATATGTGTACTGCACGTGCTCTATATCCCAGTAGCTCAATAAGTCAAATTGGAAGTCCAATATATACTATATGGGCATACATATGTAATATAATATGGTTATATGAAGTCTTCAATGCTAAAACTCTCCACAAGCTGAAATTCCATCCTCCAGCGTGGAAAGAGATGTATGGCAATGCTCGTAGCGTGATCAAGGTACTGGTAAAAATATGGCCTATGTCCATTTAAATAAAACACGAACAAACAACACCCAGCCAATATAATGAGTGCGCCATACAAACTCGATCGTGACCTAAAATTAATACTACAGGCATTACAAAAGGTAGCTGTAGGTTTGCATGGCAAAATGTTCGGAATCCCTTACTTCGTTAGTGGATTAAAAGTACCCCTCAAGGTCCCAAGGCAGTGTACACACCATGAAGACTATATATAACCTAAAATGAAGACTATACAGGTATTACACATGGTGGTGTAGGTTTGTATGGGGAAAATAGGGAATTCTTTACTTCACTAGTATCTTAAAAGCACCCAAGAAGGTCCCAAGGTAGTATACGTACTATACAGACTCTACAGTATGTGACATTAACAACATACTATCAATGATATATGACCAACTACATGAAAGTGACTGTGTACATATTATGACAAGATGGACACACTTCACCAAATATATACGGTACATACGTAAACACCACTGTACAAGCTGCTAAGCAGCAAAGCGGCCATACATGTGCTTAATTATTATTACAGTAACACTTGCTTAGTGCATGAGATCAGTACATTATCAGAGGTACTTACTGTCAGGGTTGGTTTATGTATATGAGGTATACACAGGGACAGAATGAGGAGTACTTAATATCCAGGAGTTTGTACTAAACCAGGTACTTACTATCAGGGCTGGTTTGTGTACATGAGGTATACACAGGGACAGTATGTACTAAACCAGGTACTTACAAAGCAAGTTCCAGTGTCACAGTATTTTAGTATTACATATGAGTACAGACAATTTACATTACACATATAACCTAATAAATAAATCAATAAATTTATAAAAAGAAATGTTGAATATTAATACTTTATGTTCAAACAGGTAACCCTGGATTGCCAATACCTCGAGACTGCAGGGAAGTCTATCAAAGAGGATGTACCCGTGATGGAGTCTACACTATTGATCCTGGATGTATGAACCCCTTCCCGGTCTATTGTGACATGAAACATGGAGGATGGATTGTGTTCCAGAGAAGAAGAAACGGACAACAAGACTTCAACATGAACTGGGATGACTACAAGAACGGCTTTGGTGACTTAAAGTGGGAGTTTTGGTTGGGACTTGAGAAGATCCACTGCCTCACAACTGCTACTTGTAGAGCTGAACTGAGAGTTGACTTGGGAGACAAAACAGGAAGACAGGCATATGCCATTTATGACTACTTTGCTTTAGAGAGTGAAAGAACCAACTACAAACTTCATTTGGGAGCATACAGTGGAACAGCAGATGATGGGATGGGGGGATGTGGGTCAAGTACCAAGAATGATGGTATGCCATTCTCCACACCTGACAGGGACAATGACAACTGGAATTCAGGAAACTGTGCTCAGCACCATGAATGTGGATGGTGGTTCAACAGTTGTTACTGCTCAAACCTGAACAAACCATACAATCCATACATCAGTCAATGGAACATATTCTCTAGTAATCTCAAGTGTACAGAAATGAAGCTTCGCTCCAGAGACTAAGACATCATGAAACTCTGAAGTGATAGTTATAATAATTAATGATAACATAATGTGTGCCAATTAATTGAAAAATGTAACAACTATATTATGAAAAAAAAACGTCACATAGCATGTTCTGTTGGTTTGTTAGCACATCATTATACAAAAAGCACACACACACACACACACACACACACACACACACACACAAACACACACACACACACACAAACACACACATACACAAATACACACACATACACACAAGCACACACACACACACACACACACACACACACACACACACACACACACACAAACACACATACACACACGCACACAGACAGACAGGCATCTATAAAGAAGAAGCACATGAGAGATAATAGGTATTATCTGTAGTGTCTATGTGGAAATCCACACACAAGACTGTACACATCTACTATAAGCTACTACAACCACCAACACAGGTACATCAGTCGTGTGTACTAAAACAAATATAGTTTTGTTTAATAAGTTTACAGTGATGCATGGCAACACTATCTTCCCTACTGCTTGTGACAGTGTGACATCATCCACAACACCACCTGGTTAGCTAACCATCTCAAGTGAGATACAAATTGTACCCACATAAGAATATGTCATGTAAGACCAGGTGACAACACCCATAAATACCCACTTGTCTCAGTTGTGTGGTCAGTGTAAGAACTCCAAAGAGTGTTGGTGCAGTATATTGACTTAAACTATAGAGACACGTAACAAAAGGGGTATGTACAGCAGTAGCCCTTTGGAGAGGCCACTTTGTGACCACAACTGTTGTAAGACATCATTCCGTAGTCTACATGTGTGGTCACCCAAAAGGGGTGTAAAACTTAAAGTACAAGATGGCATCCAACACTCCAAAGCATGCATGCACACACACACAAACACACACACACACACAACACACATATACATATACACACACACGCACACACACACACACACACACACACACATACACACACACACACACACACACACACACACACACACACACATACACACACATACACAAATACACATGCATGCACCCATGTGCTGTTGGAGGTGGGCCACTTCTCTTAGTTTATAGTTCAACTTTAATGCACAGGGTGTGTTAGTAATAGTTGCCCTAATGCTTACTGCTGCAAATTCTGTGAGTGTACTTCGGCAAACTGCAAATAATTAGCAAAGGGAGATACTTATTTTATGACAATTGGTTCGTAGTGTCATTGAGACCTTTGCTTTGGCTGTGAAGGCATTTGTAAAGTGTGTTTTTCTCATTTACTCTGTGAGAAATGCAGCAATATCAATAACCTTAACCCTTGGTTGTTCACGGGGTCACAACAAGGGGCAAACAGAAGAAATCCAGAGCAACATTTTCATAAAATGTCATAGGACTAGAAATCACTTTGAATTCATGGATTAGAATACAAGCACACACCATTGCCTTATTAGGACATAACACACTAGAACACCATCAGGGTCAGGTGGTGGAAGGTGAGCAGGACTCTTAGATCTCAACAAATATAGGCACTACATGAAGTATTCCTTTTTGTGGTCAGCAAGGAGTATAAAAAGAAGAGAAGTGACTACCTCCAACAGCACAACAGCTTGCAGTCATAAAGATAACAAGTGGACAATATATGAACTCTTACTGGAGGTTACTACAGTTACATCAACCACTGAGACAAGATGAGAATGGACAATTTAGTGCTAGCAGTCACCATTACTATTGTACTCATCCTAGCTGGAACACACACCACAACTGCTCAATGTGAGTTTAGCAGTTGGTGAAACTGATACCACAACTGCTCAATGCATCCTAATGGTACCCTATCATATATGTGTACTGCACGTGCTCTATATCCCAGTAGCTCAATAAGTCAAATTGGAAGTCCAATATATACTATATGGGCATACATATGGTTATATGAAGTCTTCAATACTAAAACTCTCCACAAGCTGAAATTCCATCCTCCAGCGTGGAAAGGGATGTCTGGCAATGCTCGCAGCATGATCAAGGTACTGGTAAAAATATGGCCCATGTCCATTTAAATAAAACACGAACATACAACACCCAGCCATTATAATGTGTGCACCATACCGACTCAATGTGACCTGAAATAAATACTACAGGCATTGCAATAGTGGCTGTAGGTTTGCACGGCAAAATGTTCAGGATCCCATACTTCATTAGTAGATGAAAAGTACCCCTCAAGGTCCTAAGACAGTGTACACACCATGAAGACTATATAAAACCTAAAATGAAGACTACAGGTATGATGGATGGTGGATGTAGGTTTGTATGGGGGAAATAGGGAATTCTTTACTTCACTAGTAAATTAAAAGCACCCCAGAAGGTCCTAAGGCAGTGTAGTACTATACAGACTCTACAATATGTGATATTAATAACATACTACCAATGCTATATGACCAGTTGCATGAAAGTAACTGTGTATATATTATGACAAGATGGACTCACTTCACCAAATATATGAGGTACATAGACGCTACTGTACAAGCAGCAAAGCGGCCATAAATGTGCTTAATTATTATTACAGTAACACTTACTTAGCACACAAAATCAGTACATTATCAGAGGTACTTACTATCAGGGTTGGTTTATGTACATGAGGTATACACAGGGACAGAATGAGGAGTACTTACTATATCCAGGAGTATGTAATAAAGCAGGTACTTACTAAGCAAGTTCTATTGTTACAGTATTTTAGTATTACATATGAGTACAGACAATTTACATTATGCATATAACCTAATGAAATGTTGAATAGTAATACTTCTGTTCAAACAGGTAACCCTGGATTGCCAATACCTCGGGACTGCAGGGAAGTCAAACAAAGAGGATGTACCCGTGATGGAGTCTACACTATTGATCCTGGATGTATGAAGCCCTTCCCGGTCTATTGTGACATGAAACATGGAGGATGGATTGTGTTTCAGAGAAGAAAAAATGGGCAGCAGAACTTCAACTTGAACTGGAATGACTACAAGAACGGCTTTGGTGACTTGAAGTGGGAGTTTTGGTTGGGACTTGAGAAGATCCACTGCCTCACAACTGCTACTTGTAGAGCTGAAATGAGAGTTGACTTGGGAGACTACATAGGAAGACAGGCATATGCCATTTATGACTACTTTGCTTTAGAGAGTGAAAGAACCAACTACAAACTTCATTTGGGAGCATACAGTGGAACAGCAGGTGATGGGATGAGGGCATGCTCTTCAAGTGCCAACAATGATGGTATGCCATTCTCCACACCTGACAGGGACAATGACAACAACGCAGGACACTGTGCTCGTACCCATGAAGGTGGATGGTGGTACAGCCGCGGTTGTTACTGCTCAATCCTGAATAAACCATACAACAATCCCTACATGTACCAGTGGAGCACATTCTCTGCTCTGCTCAAGTGTGCAGAAATGAAGCTTCGCTCCAAAGACTGAAGACATCAAAGGAACACAAAACTCATAAGTTACAATTATAATTAATGAACATGATGTGTGAAAAAGTAATGGAAATTGTTAGAATTGTACAAGATTAATAATGAAATAATTGTCACATAGCATGTTCTGTTGGTGTGTTAACAATTACTATATAGCTTGAAATTTTTTTGAGGACTTTAATTTGGCAAATTGGTGAATCTCTTAGCAAGTCACCAAACTCTATTCCACCAACATTTAAAATTGCCAATAGCATTTTGAGACCGATTCACCAAATTTAATAATTGCCAAATTAACCAGCTATACGGTATTACACAATACGTAAGTATACACGGTGTAATCTGCTTAATCCAACTCTTTTGTAATCTGAAGTTAGGCATAATCTGACCAAAAAAGTGGAATAGATAGTATACACACATCTGGTATGCATAGATGAAACATATTCTGCAATCTGAAAAACTCTGTTATCCGTAATCTAATGCCGTTTTTCGTCCCCACTGTCAAGAATTCTTCTGTATAATCCGGATTTTCAGTGGTAAGATGGCTGCCTTGCATGTTTAGGAGAAGGCATATGCACATCCCCACACACACAAGAAAGTACACATCTACTATAAGCCACTATTCCCACCAACACAGATACATCAGTTGTGTGTACTAAAACTAATAGTCTGGCATACTAAATTTAAGTGAAGCATAGCAACACTACTTCCCTACTGCTTGTGACAGTGTGACATCATCCACACCACCATCTGGTTAGCTAACCATCCTAATAGTCTTGTTCCCAGCCACACTTCCGCCCGCCATTTTTATTTGGTCAGAAAAGTGGGTCTGGTGACTATGTCCATAAGTCTTGGTTTGAATCTGCGAATCTACTGAAACCAATCAGATTGTAGGATTGCGAATATTAATGAGAAAGACAGCACAGGAAGACAGGCATATGCCATTTATATCTACTTTGCTTTGGAGAGCGAAAGGTACAACTACAAACTTCATTTGGGAGCATACAGTGGAACAGCAGAAGATGGGATGAGGGCATGTGCGTCAAGATACAATCATGATGGTATGCCATTCTCCACACCTGACAGGGACAATGACAACTGGTCAGGAAACTGTGCTCGGGGCTGGGTAGGTGGATGGTGGTACAACAGTTGTCGGTGCTCAAACCTGAATACGCTATACAACACTCCCTACAATTATTGGACTGGATTCTCCATCAGTCTAAAGTGTACAGCAATGAAGATTCGCTCTAGAGACTAAGACATCGAAGAAACACAAAACTCATATGAGATAGTTAAAATTAACAATAACATGATGTGCGATATCCTGGACATTAAGAATTATTAAGATAAACTAATTAAATAAATGTCAAATAAATAGAATGTTCTTTTGGTGGATTAGAAAATACAGTCAGACCTCACATATCCACTCACATCCGTTCTGAATGAATTTGCAGGCATAGTGAGGGAACTGGATAAATGGGGGAGCAGTAGTATAGTGTGCAGGAGGATAATTGCAGATTTGTTCCAATAAAAACTAGTGCGGAAGGTGAGGCAACTGGATATCTGAGGTGCGGATAAGTGAGATCTCACTGTATTACTAGTACATACTGCTATGAAGATATCCACACACAAACATGCACTTTTTTCTTTTTTTCACTTAATCATCAAAATCATACAGTTGTACAAAAATGAGAATAAGGAGTGACTATGAAGAACAAAGAATAAACAGGATGCCAGTATGATGTTTGAAATCACAACGCATTAAAGGGACACTCCAGTCAAAATACAAGTTAAGTTCCACAAATAGATTCTTTTATGCTGATCCCAAAATTGCGACTGTTTTCTGCATGTACTGCTTAGTTTACGAGATATTTGCAGTTAAAACCGTAAATTACGAGTTAAAATCCATCATGTTGGATGACACATCGTGACGTCAAAGAGTGATGGAGCCTCGGGAAGAAGTGCTAGCGCGATCGGTTTTGGGACCTGTATGAGTATTAGAAAGTGCATTTCGAGTTGTTTTTGACGACTACGGTCACATTTTCACCTCTCAGCAATAGAAATAGTGCAGATGACGCACGATATACACTATTGCTGAATTCGACCGTCTTGGGCTGCAGTTCCGCGTAATATGACCAACTTAAACAATGAAACAAAGCCATATCGATTCTACCCTACTGTCTCCAATACCTTAGGTATCAAAAGGGATGATTAGTACCTCATTATCTTCGCTATTCGTGCGTATTCGTACACTGTGAACTCAACTGACCATCACTCAATGACGTCACATAATGACGTCAATTTGAGAATTTCTATAATATCTCCTAAACTAAAGCACACATGCATAATTGGCTTGCAGCATTGGAATCAGCATCAAAGACTCTCTATTTGAGAACAAACTTTTATTTTGCCTGGAGTGTCCCTTTAAGTACCTGTTGAAGTGACTGAAATCAAAAAAGCATATTTCTATAGTTAAATGTTAACAACATGTCTACCATAAGATACCTACGACTACACAACTCTATGAAAAAAGTCCTTTGCTACAAAAAAAGTTATGTCACACACACACACACACACACACACACACACACACACACACACACACACACACACACACACACACATACACACACACACATACATACACACACACACATACACACGCACATACACACACACACACACACACACACACACACACACACACACACACACACACACACACACATACACACACACACACACACACACATACACACACACACACACACACACACACACACACACACACACACACACACACACACACATACACACACACAAACACACACACACACATGCTAAGAGGATTCAGGAGTATGTACTATCCAGGAGAAAATACTATCCAGGAGCATGTACTTTTCAGGAGTGTGTACTAAACCTACTAAGCAAGGCCTATGTACACCCATACACACTGTGGGCCATCTCCTAGGCTACAGTTCAAACCTGTTTACAAACCCACGCAAGTGGTTAACCACAACGTAAAGTGGTTCATTAGATCAGCCTATCTTCCCACTATCCAGCCATTAGGGTCCTCCGGCCTATAGAGGAGAACTATACCATTCAACCACAATACAGCAACAAAAGATAAAAGAAGAGAAGTGACTACCTCCAACGGCACAACAGTTTGCAGTCATAAAGACAACAAGTGGAGAATATATCAACTCCTACTGGAGTTTACTATAGCTACATCAACTACTGAGACAAGATGAGAATGGATAATTTAGTGCTAGCAGTCACCATTACTATTGGACTCATCCTAGCTGGAACACACACCACAACTGCTCAATGTGAGTTTACAGAAGTTTCTGTCGCAATATATGCTAATGTATGCTTGTACTACAAATTCAACATATAATTGCATGATCAGCAATTATATGTTGAATTATAATATATTTTTTAATTACTTTAGGTGTATGAACTGCACCTAAAGTAATTAAAATTGTTTACACCAAAACCTCTGAATAAAGGAAACTAAAGGGGACGACATAAATTCAGTTGATTTGTTCTTTGTAGAGAGGTTATCCTCTTTGAGAGAGATATTGTAGGAATTACACTGGGACTGTAAGGGATGTCCTTTGAAGAGAGGTTCATTATACTGTGTCCTTATTTAGGAGAGTCCACTATCGGAGGTTCACACCACTGGGACCACAGTAAGCTGTCCTGTACAGTTAAACCTCTATAATAAGAACACCATTGGGACCACAGTAAGCTGTCCTGTACAGTGAAACCTCTATAATAAGGACACCACTGGGACCACAGTAAGCTGTCCTGTACAGTGAAACCTCTATAATAAGGACACCACTGGGACCACAGTAAGCTGTCCTGTACAGTGAAACCTCTATAATAAGGACACCACTGGGACCACAGTAAGCTGTCCTGTACAGTGAAACCTCTATAATAAGGACACCACTGGGACCACAGTAAGCTGTCCTGTACAGTGAAACCTCTACAATAAGGACAACACTGGGACCACAGAAAGCTGTCCTGTACCGTGAAACCTCCATAATAAGGACACAACTGGGACCACAGTAAGCAGTCCTGTATATGAAGGTGTCCTTATTTCAGAGGGTTGAAATGTACACATGTCAATGTGAAGTTAAATGGGACAGAGCAATGGTGTCCTGTTCAAGGAGATTTCTGCATTTCGGAGGTGTTTTTTTTAATTAATGTTTTGACTGAATATACATTTGCAGTATATTGGGGTAGGAGTGTTAACCACATAGTGAACACATAATGTATTGGATTACACCAAATCACACTAAAATATGCACAGCAACTTCCCAGGAGCACAATCTCCCCCAGGCATACTGAACAATGTAGGATAGTAGGACCTTCAAAAAACAGGACACAGTACATACATAAATCTTCAAAGAACATGGCTTGTGTCACAAAATATATCATATCTCCCTATAAAAAGCCACAAACAGTGGACTCCTGCAACACAAAACTGCTTGACACATAATTTTGGATAACACGAAGCAGCAAAATGGCCCTTCAATGTTCCTATGGTATATGTAAAAGCTGCGATATCATGAAATTCTGATAAGGGGAATAGTATACTAGTCCCTTGAGTTTCGTATTGAAAGGACTCCACTGTGCGTATGGTGTAACTTTTCTAAACCCAACACACTTGGGATTAAAGAAAAGGTTCAGTTTAGAGAAGAATCCGGATTAGAGAGGTTCTATATGCACAGCAAATATAGAGAGCTAGACAGGGTTCCAGATTACAGAGGGTTCAGTTTAGAGAGGTTTCATTGTGTTTTGAACTTCCACAAGACAACAACCTCACTACAAATGGTAACACCTAGATTTAGATTGTTCTCAATATGAATATTTGGCAGTTTCATAGTGTCAACTGAAAGTTGGCTGACGATGGTAGAAGCTGGTATTCTAGAACCAGCCTAATGTGAAATGAAATAGTGTTTTCTCAGAGAGTGCATGTATTTGCTCTCTGAACCAACATTAATTGCTAAGTGTGCATTCCCTCTCTGTACTAGGTAACCCTGGATTGCCAATACCTCGTGACTGCAGGGAAGTCCATCAAAGAGGATGTACCCTCGATGGAGTCTACACTATTGATCCTGGATGTATGAACCCCTTCCCGGTCTATTGTGACATGAAACATGGAGGATGGATTGTGTTCCAGAGAAGAAGAAGTGGACAGGAAGATTTCAATGTGAACTGGGATGACTACAAGAATGGTTTTGGTGACTTAAAGTGGGAGTTTTGGTTGGGTCTTGAGAAGATCCACTGCCTCACAACTGCTACTTGTAGAGCTGAGCTGAGAGTTGACTTGGGAGATGACAAAGGGAAAGAGGCATACGCCATTTATGACTATTTTGCTTTAGAGAGCGTAAAGACTAACTACACTCTCCATTTTGGTGCGTACAATGGAACAGCAGGTGACAGCTTGAGAGGAGCATGCGGATTGAGCGGTGATCTCCAGGGAATGCCCTTCTCCACACCCGACGTGAACATCAAAGACTGCGCTAAACGCTGGCATGCCGGATGGTGGTACAATAGCTGCTTCTGTGCTAACCTAAACACACAATATGACCCATACTTCAATGGCTGGTATTCATTCTCTGACAGTCTGAAGTGCTCCGAAATGAAGCTTCGTTTCAAGACAAAATAACAAAATGCTTTCAGCTGCTATGTACAAACACTCAAAGAATTGTGCATGTCAAGATACAAAGCAAGATAAACTACAATAAACTGTTCCTTTGAATACCCTAAACCACACAGATAATTCTGTGCAATGATAAATTTGCATTAAATTAATAATTCTAAATCAAGATTTGAAAAACTCAGATGGTTAAAAATCTGTGCTGATAAAAAACTGCGTATGACGATGTGCGTATTGAGCTTGGATGAATGCGAAAAATTTGAGCACATACAGTATAAGCCGCATACTAAGTACCTTCTTAGCAGAGACCACAAACTTTTAAAAGGAGGCTATCCTCTGCAGGTATAACTAAGGGAGCACAGTCTTTGAATAGTGTGCATTACACATACACTAAGCAGTCACATGATCATCACATGATCATCACATGATGCACACAATGGCACTATCTATGGGACAAATTCTCATTTCAGACTCAAGTATATCCTGACACATGCAGACCACAAGCTGCGTGCAGCAGCTATGCAGAAAGGTACTGCATGTACATACGTATAGGGATGTTTGCGTACTGTACGCACATTGCTATTGATTGTGGCAGCTTCTAGCATAAATCCCCTGAATGTGCAGTGGGTAGTATAGAAAAAATTACAGGGATATTACAGTTCTTTACAGCTGATGAAGGCCTACGTGGCCGAAACGTTCTGTACATTGATTTTGTACAATTGATCTGTTATGTTACAATTTGTTCAGATAAAGTTATATTGTAACATAAATCAACGTAGCAATGAGTCTCTATCGTATCTTAGAATAAATTAGATGAGGAATGCTGCCCATACAGACTGAGGAGTACCTCAATGGCAAACCCTCCTCAATAAGGTCACCATGCATATTTCAAACTTGTCTACTAAGGACACAGTACAGAGAAAAACCTCCATGGCAATTCTCCTCAATATTGCAAACTTGTCTACTAAGGACACAGTGCAGAGAAAAACCTCCATGGCAAATTCTCCTCAATATTGCCAACTTGTCTACTAGGGACACAGTGCAGAGGAAACCTTGATGGCAGATCCTCCTCACTGAGGTCAACATATCATAAACTTGTCTACTAAGGACACCGTCTGAGACGTGGAAAGACAATCCCTATATGTACTGTACATATATTGGGAACTTGTTCAAGTGACCACACCTGGTCCTCATGTAGTGCCTCCAGTGAAGCAGAAAGGAAGCGTACACTACTATGTGGTATGAATCACGTTAGACTATACGCGACTTAGCTGATGGAGGTTCACAGCAAAGGATCACGCAACTACACAAGGCCTTCATATAAGCCAGTGTTGGATAATGAGGCGTGACTGAATGCACTTTCAATACATTCAGAACATACAATAGAAGGTAGCCTTGAGACTGCTGTACGTCTCACACTCTCACACTCACCCAATACAAACTGGTTACTGTTGGTGAGGAAGTCTGGAAGGTAGTAGAACTCGGGGATGACTTCTCGGATGTCGTTCCTGTCTTCTCCCGAGGCAGATTTCCATGCCATCTCAATACTGTTGAAGGCCCTGTCAGCTCGGTCAAAATGGCCGTCCTACAAGAGATGGAATCACAAATTTTGTCATCCATTAAACACTAACTACTTCCTACAATATGTCACTTATGTACATTAACAGAGAGAAACCTCTATGATCCGACACTCTGTGGGCAAAAAATGTGCCGGATTACAGAGGTTGTCACATTACAGAGGTTGTCAGATTACAGAGGTTGTCGGATTACAGAGGTTGTCAGATTACAGAGGTTGTCGGATTACAGAGGTTGTCAGATTACAGAGGTTGTCAGATTACAGAGGTTGTCGGATTACAGAGGTTGCCAGATTACAGAGGTCGTCAGAATACAAAGTGACTATACTTTAGTTTTAATAATACTATGGTTAATGCACCTCATGAGATGGTTGGATTAAAGAGGTGTTGAAAAACAAAGGTTTCACAGCAGTACCAAATATTTCACATTCAAATGATCCAGAAAACTATCATTTTAACTGGAATACATACATGTGTACACACACATACATACCTGGAGATGTATGAAGTACTGCGTGTACGGTTCCATTCTTATGAGATAAGAAGCCACAGTCATTGCCGAACAGTAGTGGATTCGGTAGTGGAAGTGCTCCGGTTCGTTGACTGCAAAGAACAAGGATATCAATGTACAGTGAACCTGGCTTAGTACAGTTTACGCACCTCAATGGGGACACAAAATCAGTACATATATTGTTATCAGAGGTACTTACTGTCAGGGTTGGTTAATGTACATGAGGTATACACAGGGACAGAATGAGGAGTACTTACTATCCATGAGTATGTATTAAACCAGGTACTTACTATCAGGGTTGGTTTATGTACATGAGGTATACACAGGAACAGAATGTGGAATACTTACTATCCAGGAGTATGTACTAAACCAGGTACATACCATAAGGGTGATTTATGAACATGAGGTACACACAGGGACAGAATGAGGAGTACTTATTATCCAGGAGTACGTACTAAACCAGGTACTTACTATCAGGGTGGGTTTATGTACATGAGGTACACACAGGGACAGAATGAGGAATACTCACTATCCAGGAGTGTGCATTAAACCAGGTACTTACTATCAGGGTTGGTTTATGTACATGAGGTATACACAGGGATAGAAGAGTAGTACTTATTATCCAGGAGTGTGTACTGAACCAGGTACTGTTTCACTGTATTTAGACTTCACATACATACATACACACACTAATGTGCACACACTTTCACAACTAGTAAACAGTTAAGGGGAGATAAAAAATTGATTTTTGAATCTAAATATGCTCTGACTGTTATCGGTATGTTCCCACAAAGGTGCCTGTGTATACTCCAATACATTGCACCAGGATCATTTCTATAGTACATGTCAATCCTTTGTCCTCCAAAGAAGGCAAATTGTATAATACAACAATAAACAATAGTGTATGCACTGAATCATTCTTTGTCACTTACCTGATTATGAATCCTTTGATCTCGCTGTTTACTCTAGGTACATATTACTTCACTTGTTTACTCTAGGTACTTATTATTTCACTTGTTTACTCTAGGTACTTATTATTTCACTTGTTTACTCTAGGTACTTATCATTTCACTTGCTTACTTTAGGTACTTATTACTTCACACCTTTCATGTTAACAACGTGATCAAAGGAATCATAATCAGGTAAGCGACAAAGAATGATATCGCAATTATTGTTCTTAGTTTCTTTCTTTTAAAAAAGAACTTTTCAAAACAAAAACTTGAAGGCAACTCTCCTACATACATCTTTAAATAGTGAAAGTTTCATCAAGATCAAAAAAACATGACTTTAGCCAATACTACCCTCTTAAGTTTGGTTATTACAGATGTGAAAGTCACATGACTAACATGTGACAATTACATGACTCACATGTGGGCTCCCATGCTTCTTCCTTGTATTTCTGTGTGTAGTACATCATCCTATCCTCAGTCTGTGCCCCCATGGGTTTGGACAGGTCTCGGAAGGTTTTCGGATTGGTCAAATCCAATGTCTGAAGTGAATTAAAGAACTCACATGAAAAATGGCCCACACACACGTATGTAAGTAAATAGTGTAAATGTACTTTAAGGACATATGGTTATGTGTGTGTGTGTGTGTGTGTGTGTGTGTGTGTGTGTGTGTGTGTGTGTGTGTGTGTGTGTGTGTGTGTGCCGTGTGTGCGTGTGTGTGTGTGTGTGTGTGTGTGTGTGTGTGTATTGTGTGTGTGTGCATGTGTGTGTGTGTGTGTGTGTGTGTGTGTGTGTGTGTGTGTGTGTGTGTGAGTGTGTGTGTGTGTGTGTGTGTGTGTGTGTGTGTGTGTGTGTGTGTGTTAGTATATGAGCGCATACACATGCAGTACATTCACTTCACTCTCGTAGTCAGCAATAATCCATGGGAAAATGGGATACTGCATCAAGTCATTGTAGGTCCTTCCAGCTAATGTGTTGAGGTGCATGAGGTACTGGAAGTTGCTGATTTCTCCATTCTGAAAGATTTGGTGGGAACAAAGGAAATTGAAAACGAGAGGACAAAATTAAAAACAAACAAGCGATTCGAGTTTAAAAAACTCATGGGCCGCCTACGGCCCTGGAAACTCGAATCACTTGGAAATCATTGCTATTGACTAAAATAATACTTTGAAGAATTCTTCTGGTCTAAGAGACTCTTCGCTGATAAAATCAGGAGCAAACAAATGAATTTCACCGAAATACAGCCGAAAGATTATGTACCGACTTTGCGTCCGCCATGTTGTTGACATATTATATTATGTATATATATATATATTGACATCGGAAAAAAATACTTAATACAGAGGTGATATAGTAGATTATAACAGAGAAATCAGGTGGTCCATATTTAAGAGGTACAGTACATTAGTGACACTGAGGTGCAGTACGGACCAGCATGTAGTGGTCTTTATAAAGAGGTGAATATCACTAAGGTACAGTGGAACCTGTCTATTGCGGTCACCATTGGGGCAAAATTTTTTGGCTGTTATAGACAGGTGGCTGCTTTAATGAGGTAGAATACCATACATTACTGCTGATTCGGAGAAGAATTAGTGGCTGGTATAGACAGGTGGCTGCATCACACAGTGACCACAATAGACAGGTTCCACTGTATATGCATATCCTTCAATATGCAGTGATCTCTAGAGTCAGGTGGTCCTTATAAGGAGGTATACATCACTAAGGTGCAGTATGGACTTGCCTATACTATGCTTCATAGCTGCTTTATCACATGTACACACAAGTGTACACATGTGCACACATACATACGTACATGCAAACACACACACATACACACACAGACACAAACACACACACACAAACACACACACACAAACACACACACACACACATGTGCATACAGTGGCTATACAAAGTGGTGTCAGTACACAGGTGGTCCTATAAAGAAGTGAATTAGACACATTCCTTTGATTAAATGCCCTCAGAATGAACACACACTCTTCTCTCTCACCTCCCACTTCTGTGCCAGAGACTTTTCTCCACTAAACCAGAGAAAGCGACTGGGTCTAGTGAGGTAGAAACAATAAGATACAGCAGCAATAGGTCAACAACAATCAGTAGATATGCATTGATATGTATGCATACATGCACACATACACACACACACACACACACACACACACACACACACACACACACACACACACATACACACACACACACACACACACACACACACACACACTGTACACACACACACACACACACACACACACACACACACACACACTGTACACACACACACACACACACACACAGAGAAAGAAAGACTGTACACACACACACACACACACACACACACACACACACACACACAGAGAAAGAAAGACTGTACACACACACACACACACACACACACACACACACACACACACACACACACACACACAGAAAGACTGCACACACACACACACACACACACACACACACACACACACACACACACACACACACACACTGTACACACACACACACACACAGAGAGAAAAACTGTACACACAACACACACACACACACACAAACATACACACACACACACACACACACACACACACACACACACACACACACACACAAGTGCCCCCGAACATGAGATAATCATCAGATGGTAAAAGGATGAAAATTATACCTCATAAGTACGTACATATATTGCAGTATGTCTGCTGTCATCAATGTGCAAACAGAGGCCTTCATGTATGCATGGTTGCCACTAACCCTTCCTCCACATTTGCAGATGGTTTAATGCCAGCTACGAGTTCTGTCTGTGATGTTTGAAACACGGTTGTCATGGATTCCAACCTATGAGAGATTAGCAAAGTGAATCCGCAACAGACATTGGAGATTGGTGAATGCCAACTTGACACAGCCATTATAAACCCCATCTATACTACAACTATTATGTGTCATGGTGAAGCAAAACACTGCAAAATGTGACAATTGACAACTACTAATTAATGAGGCATGAATGGATTTTGACTGGGCAGGAGATTGACAAGACCTTTGACCTGGGCTACATCAGAGTAGCAGGGCTACATCGTGAATGTAAGCCTGCAGTACTCTTTGATCCACCCTACTTTCGCCCCTGCACCATGACACATTACATAGCTAACAATTTCTATACATATAATGTATATGTTAAGTAGTGTACACTGTATGTTAGGTTAGGTGAGGATGGGAAAACCTATAATATTAAATAGCCAGTAAAAATCCTTAGTCAAAGGTACTAGTGAGCAATGAATACTGCCAAGGTCAAAAATTCCCCATGAATACTGTTCCCAAACAACATGTTTACAACATAATCCACATTTTCAAATGAGAACTTGAAAATGTGAGGAAGTAACACCTTAAGTTGACCACAGTCACCAAGTGGTCATACTTATAAGGGACATTTCCAGGGGAAAACACTCATTCTAGGGTACTTTCCAAGGGACATTTCCTGACAGTTAGCGTATGCATGACCACAAATGCATGGATTGTGCATTAGATTACAAAGATACAATTATAAGGGTTCAACACAATAACAACATGTTACATAATATTTGGAAAAACTCAGACACACAGACACACGCAGACAGACAGACACACACACACACCTACACAAACACACACACACACATGTACACAAAATACACAAGCACACACACATACACACACACACACACACACACACACACACACACACAAGCACATACACATACACACACACACAAACACACACACACATACACACACACACACACACACACATCATAGCCTCACTTCTGATAAACTGATGGCATTTTATCTTTCTCAAATATCAAAAAGTTGTTTCTTCCATCATCAGAGAAGATCTCCAAAGCACACTCCTAAAAATGAGCAAAACAGTGAAATTATAAACAACTAGTGGTGTTTGTGTGTGAGTGTGTGTGTGTGTGTGTGTGTGTGTGTGTGTGTGTGTGTGTGTGTGTGTATGTGTGTGTGTGTGGGTGGGTGGGTATGGGTATGTGTGCACATGTGTGTGTGTGTGTGTGTGTGTGTGTGTGTGTGTGTATGTGTGTGTGTGGGTGGGTGGGTATGGGTATGTGTGCACATGTGTGTGTGTGTGCACAAATAAACATGTGCCTGCATGTGTGTTTGTATATCGTGAGCGTGCACACTGTGGATGCAAGAGGTTTCAATGTATGTGTGTGAGAGTATCAAACAAGCACAAATCCAGGCACAGATAAGTGATATATGATAACACATACGTGAACTGTGATGTAGATAAGAAAATATGATACGATTCCAAAGAACATACATTCAATATTTTGCAGTTGTCAATACAACCTACGGATTGTTTCCACTAACATCAATGCACAAACCGAGTAGATACAGAACATTCCAGATTCAGAATATTCCGGTTTCACTCTTCCAGATTTTGCTAAATATGAATATAATTAATGTCTGGTTTTAACCACAGACTACAGCTCCAGGATCATTTCCTTCCTGAACCAGTTAGAATAGAAGAGACAGTACGATGGCAGAGTGGAGAGTGTCTCCTTATCGAAGGGAAGAGGAAAGGGTGTGTTATAGGCTAAGATAATGCCTGGTAGAGAATAATATTTAAGCTAATGGATAGACCTTCACTCTTTCCATTTTCTGTGAATATATCTGATGTTCCTGATTGTAAATAGTATTACTGTGACCAATACTACTGGTAGTAGTACTACAATACAATAGTATTGGCCACTTTAAAAAGGGCTAATAACAATCTGTTGGTTGTTTGTGTCACTAGGTGGGGAACAAAATGTTTGTCTACGTAAAAGAAATGAGCAGATGTAAACAAAGCTTGATGCCCACTTGTATCAGGTAAGCAAAAGTGCCATTTCAGAGGAACTATATATCTGAACTGGACCTCAGCCCTAACTCAGTTGTATAATATCGTTTTGGTGCAAAATCTTGAGGGTACAAGTATTGTAGAATACAGCAAAGCTTAGAAAATGACCCTTTTGTGAAGTACATATTAACCATGGGATATCACCCATACAAATCAATGGGTAAAGAAATGCTTGGGTGTCAAATTTTAAGAGCTTGAATAAGTTACTTCAAATTGGCCCTGTGTCTTGCTACAGGATGAAGTATACATGAGGGAATTTGGAGGTCAGCCTGTTGTGCCATTTCAGGACAGTATGAGAGGTCTACAATGCTGGGTAAGCTGAACAACTAGGTAAACTACATACAGTACACTAAATATACATAATATAGTGATTTAATTATAATGTATATATCATTGTTCACACACACACACACACGCACGCATGCAAGTATGCACGCACACACCCACACGCACGCACACAAGTATGCACGCACACACACACATGTACACACGCAAGTATGCATGCACACACACGCACGCACGCAAGTATGCACGCACACACACACACACACACACACACACACACACACACACACACACACACACACACACACACATACACACACACACACACACACTGCACACACACACACACACACACACACACACACACACACACACACACACACTATGGTCATTTGTTTACATTCCCCTGTAGGATACACAGATTATTGGGAATCTACTCAGTGATGCAGCTGATTATATGGGAAATCTATTGCGCGAAAGACGAATGGATCTTGGATTCACAGTAGCAGCCCAGAATCTACAGTCACAAGTGCAAGGAAACTTAGAAATACTGAATAATCTCCGCCGGGAGAGACTATCACCAACGACAATAAGGAATAGTATGGCTTCTGCTTTAGGGAGAATGCGCACTACTTGGGAAAACTTCTTTATACAATTGGGAAATTCTCCAGATTTGCCTGATACAATAATACATGCTTTGGAGGGGGTTCCATCTTCATCAGGTGGTGCTCAGACCATTGGCGAACAACAAACACGGCAAAGACAACAGCCATCATCACCACCAACACAAACAGCTGCACCACCACCAACACCAACACAACTGCCAGCAGAACAGGGCTACGGCTGGATGTACCACATGAAGCATGTACTGAAATATATCTGGGACAACAAAGTGTACATTGGAGCTGGATTAGGGATAGGCCTTGCAACTGGAGGAGTTGGGGCTCTTGCAGGTACAGTGCTGAGCACACACTATACATGGTGTGATATCGTTCTTGATCAGTACCGTTTGGTGATTTGTATACTAATGTGCCAACAAATTCTATGAATGTAGCTATTATTATACGTACGTACATACACAAAATATTATACAGTATGTATGGTTCATAAATAACGTAATGGTAACAGCTAAACGCCGAGATTCAGAATTCTACGTGGCAACTAAAAATAAGTAGAAATCACTGGTTACTGTTTAGCCCCTATTTGATTAAATTGTTAACTTAATACGTAAATTCAAAAGCTATTTGGAGATAAAGGGATGCAGAGAAACAAGTATTATGTCACCCTACAGGAGTAGTTTCCATGACAACAGGACTAGTTGGAGGAGCTGTGCTCGGAGGGAGTATTGTAGCTGGAGGACTGGCTGGGAAACAGTGCCAGAGATGCCAAAGAGGAGAGTGCTCTCCACAGCAACATGAACACCAGGACTAATGTAAGTACAGTACACGTATAGTGAAACTCTGGAAAAAGACACTTTGTGGATGACATGAATTCAGCTGATTAGCTATCCGTAAGAGGTTGCCCTCTTTGGGAAGTTCCAAATGTGCTTCAAACGTAATGAGGAAGTATTTGGGGCCTCAAGCCTTCTTGTTCTTTGTAGAGAGGTTTATTATACTGTGCCTATATCTGGGAGAGTCCGCTATCGGAGACTTGACTGAGGCCATAATAGAGTAGTAAGATTATTTGTGATTTCACTACATACATACTGTACATTACTAATTACCAAATTCCATAGGTGTATTTTGTATTTCAGAAATAAGGTTGAGTTCCCTTAGCTCATTCTGGAGGTATTTGTGTAAAATTTCAACCTTAAATTGAGCCAATGTGTTTAAAAGCAGCTCAAACTTCATTTTTTGAACTAAGGTTACCACTTTTTACTTCTCTTCACGGCACTGTAAAAATGTTGTTGCAATGCTTTTTAACAGAGAAGACATATTGCACAACGTTTTCATTGGTCACAAGTGTGCATTATATAGAGTGGTTTCGCTATTATGTGAACTGCACTGCATGGTGCATACAGGGTTAAAAGGAAGTGTGCAATGTACACATAGAACATGTATGTACGTATATATTGCTATAACATATTATATTATTTTTCATTTTTCAGGGAGAAGTTTTACTGAATTTACAATGTAAGTAACGGCAACACTTAAGTAATCTTTCTGGAACTTTGAGCCATGTGTGTTTTGTTTTTGGAGGATAATTATTTTGAGTGCATTTGTTGGTCCAGTGTTTCCATAGGTGTAGGAAGATGTTTTAAGTTGGGGGGGGGGGGGCGAACATGACAGATCTAAGGGAACATAGTTAACGATTTCAATATACTATAAATGCATTAAACATAACACAGTGCATGTCACTGTATACTACCATACAGTACATGTGCACCCAAAACCCTATCCTACTATATGAAGTACAGATGCTGTGTGAGACACATCTATGCTCCATCCTACTGTATGAAGTACAGATGCTGTGTGAGACACAAAACCCTATCCTACTATATAAAGTACAGATGCTGTGTGAGACACAAAACCCTATCCTACTATATGAAGTACAGATGCTGTGTGAGACACAAAACCCTATCCTACTATATGAAGTACAGATGCTGTGTGAGACACAAAACCCTATCCTACTATATGAAGTACAGATGCTGTGTGAGACACAAAACTCTATCCTACTATATGAAGTACAGATGCTGTGTGAGACACAAAAGAAAAAGCTAAACTGTTTGCAAATAAAGTTAAAACATATGTATGTAAGTTAAGATTCTCTTTAGCGGAAGCTGCAAAATTGTCCTTATCTGCGTGAATTGACAGCAAATCTACTTATCATTTCAGTACTTTAGGAATTGAAAGGTAAAATGAACGTTGTTCACAACAAACCCGCTCGTACATAAAACATACGCAACAGATTGGTTGCACGTGACTAAAATTAAATGGCCACCGGAGCCCTACTGGTTGTGTTTGTTTCAATTCTACGGTTCTAACGTGTTAGTGCCCCCACTGCCTCCACGGTTCCTACGACTATGGTTTTACATCTATATCTAGTTCTGTCTGTCCTTTTGACTGACAGCGAGCAATTAAATGCAACAAGTATTCATTCTGTGATTCTTTATTACACTTACTCTCAGTACATATCGTCTTTTGTGTATTTCTTTGATGTTTCCGTAATTCCATTTAATGCACTTTATTGGAAGATGTAGACAGGAGACACTCATGTGGCTTCTTAACTCCTTGGGGACCACTGGGACAAAATCCCTACAAAATTAAATAACATGTAAAATACAATTCGAAGAAATTGTCACCAAATTATATAATAAAAGGCAATCATTACTAGAATCTGGTCAAAGCGCATCAAACCATAGACAGAGCCTTCAACATCAGACATACATAGTAGTCTGTATAGATACAGTATATACTGTACTCCAGCAACATTACCATGATATCATACTGTACAGACAATATGAATGATGTATGTAAACATGTACACTAGATCACCACGTAAATACACATGCGGTGGAACCTCTCTATAATGCACACTTTGGGAACTGAAGAACTGTTTGTTGTACCGAGGTTTCCACAACTCAGAGGTTATTTTATGTACACAACAACCTACGTATCTGGACCCACAAAACACTCTGTAATAGAGAGAGTTTGTTTCAAGAGTTTCCACTGTATGTTATAGTGCTTAATGTTGCATGTACATATATATATGTGTGCAGATCACTGGTGCTTGTAAGTTACAGGCACACTATTGGCCTATGGCTAATGGTACATACACCACAGCGTATCTTCCTTGCAGCGAGCTCAACAAGCTTATCATATAGCGTTAAATTTTGTTGTTGGCCACTTTTGAATTATTTGTGGGAATAACTTTTGCAAGTCTGTCCTTCAGCTCCTACCAACCTAACAGTGCACCACTTTTTCGCAGTGTGCAAATTTCGCTCTCCAGCACTCTTCATCGAAAAACGCGGAAGTTATGCTCCGTGCAAATTTAGTGCTATACAGTTGGCAGGTTGCAACCAACATTGGTGTACCAACATTGCCTGTTTTGAATGTTACAGAATGCAATACTGGACTGCCATAATTTAAGATTCATATGTACGAACAAGGTGCATGATATAGTTATGGGTATGCCACATTGGAACAATGACATATACTATAGTATAGCATCTGCTACCATGGTAACGGTATTATATAATGAATAAAAACATGGGCATCTAACTCGCCGTGGTTTATATACTTGGATACTTACGTTGTCAGGTAAATACTGTACCTCTCTGAAAAGTTCCTTAAAGAGTTTTTAGAAGAAACACGCTACAGATTTAATCCAAAAGAAGCCAATATTAGCCACTGTGAGAAGCGAACCTAGAATTTTTGCCGAGAAAGTCTTCTTTGGGGATTCTAACTGCAAATTGACTTTGGAAACTCAATAGTTAACATTCAAATTACTTCTTCGAATTTCTGGAAATCCAAAATACTTGCCTGAAGTCCACAAACGGATGCTATAACAGTTAAAACATAGGCACGTATGGCATATAAAATGCACTCACCCTCGGCACTTGGCAATTTATATGCCACAATAAGAGCTATACTAGAGCATAAGAGCACAATATCCACTATGGGCCATATGGTACATATATGTACGTATGACACAGTACATCAGCCTTGTAGCAAGCCCTACACATGCAGGCTGCAACAAAGCACAGTGAGCCAGGCTGTACGTCAATGCACACTACCTGTTCAAATGTTACAGTGAGCAAAACTGGACAACCAGCCATAATTCTATAGATACCAGGCAGACAAGGTCACTGGCATAACATACAGTGAAACCTCTGATAGCCGAAGTGAGTACACTCTCTCTACAAAGGAGACAGCTTGAGGTCACAAAATATTTATCCTCTAGTTCCAGTACCCTTTGAACTTTCCAAAGAAGATAACCTCCTTACAAAGGGTAAAACAGGCTGTTCTAAATTGTCCCTTATTCGGAGATTCCATCACATGTATGTTTTGTATTGGTATAACACAGTACTCTAGAAGATACCCTGGAGTATACAACATTCCACACAGACACTAGTCATGCACAGAGACCCCATTACGCCACCAGTAGGACATCATGTAAAAACGTGCTCACCCTTCACTGATGGACTCAATGTCAATGTAGCCGCCATTTTCTTGAAGGGTAATTCCCTCGATGACATAAAAATGGCTGACACCAAAAAGGAAAACTCCGTCCCTTCCATCAAGTCCATCCAAACGAGCACACTTGAACTGATATTTGACCTAAAAATACAATACCATTATGTATAATGCTTATCAATGATATACTGTATAGCAGAAACTCTCCGATTACTGCAAA
Source organism: Halisarca cf. caerulea (assembly GCA_963170055.1). Taxonomy (NCBI): domain Eukaryota; kingdom Metazoa; phylum Porifera; class Demospongiae; order Chondrillida; family Halisarcidae; genus Halisarca; species Halisarca cf. caerulea. Next base: position 3,160,202 of record CAUJGJ010000434.1, read on the forward strand.
ATGTCCGAGTACAGTGGGGCCTTCCTATACATAAACTCTCCCAAAGAGAACTTTCCCTTAAGGTGAAATATGGCTTAAGCTCTATGGTAGAAACCAGTATGGATTTAAATTCTGTTAAGATAAACTTATCTTAAGATGAACAACTAAGAGCAGTTCCTTGAGTTTCGTCTTAAGAGCATTTGTAAGTATTCTGATACACACCTTTTCGTCCTGCTCAAGCATTCTTAGAACGGCTTGCGTAACTGGATCATCCGCCTACAGTGTAGAAGAAGCAAAAACAGTTGACCACTATTTGTGTTAGACTAACAACCATCGTGTACACTACCAGCATGCTGACTTGAACAGTGTTCACTACCAGCATGCTGACTTGAACAGTGTTCACTACCAGCATGCTGACTTGAACAGTGTTCACTACCAGCATGCTGACTTGAACAGTGTACACTACCAGCATGCTGACTTGAACAGTGTACACTACCAGCATGCTGACTTGAACAGTGTTCACTACCAGCATGCTGACTTGAACAATAAACGCAAGCATCCATCTCGACTACATACATAATATTATATAGCCAGACCTCCCTTATCCACACACACACACACACACACACACACACACACACACACACACACACACACACACACACACACACACACACACACATCTGTTCTGCATGAAATTGCATATAAGTGAGGTAATTGGATAAATGAGGGAGCAGTAGAATAGTGTACAGCAGGATTATTGCAGATCTGTTGCAATAGAATCTACTGCAGAAGCTGAGGGAACTGGATAGCTGAGATGATATGACAAGTGAGGCCTAACTGTGTACAAGTACCGAAATCATGATGATGGGTAGGAATTGTGATAATACCTCATCAGATCCAAGTGACTGTTCCTCTGATTCAGATACTTGTGGTTGAGGAGTGACATCTGAAATGACAGAGGAACGCACACCACAGCACAACAGACATGGTAATAGCATTAAGTGACATGTGTATGAACATATGGTACATGCATGCACAAAGTAATGCGCACACACACATGCCCACCCACCCACCCCCTCACACACACATACACACACACACACACACACACACACACACACACACACACACACACACACACACACCTTCATCCAGCACACCAGATGGCTCTATACCATAGTCAATGGCCAAATTAGCCACAAGAGCAGCTTGTGAGTGCACTTGCATGACTGGCATTGAAAGGTGAGATGTCTCCCTGAACAGTTGTAGTCTACAGTGTTGGTACACTGAGTGGAGACTACGTGGTGGTTTCGTTCTTCCGTCATACTCCTATGGGAGGGAGGACAGTGTGTGTGTGTGTGTGTTTGTGTGCGTGTGTGAGTACGTCTCTCTCTTATACTCTCCCTCCTCCTAACTCTCCTACATTCCCTGCT
>CAUJGJ010000434.1:3166616-3174116 GCA_963170055.1 Halisarca cf. caerulea
CACACACACACACACACACACACACACACACACACACACACACACACACACACACACATATACAAAGACACACACACACAATGCAAACACTCCCCTTAGGTTGAAATAACACAACACACGAAACATACATACATAAACTCACTTTCAACATGTCATCGGATTCAACCACCACAAACTGCAAACAAGGACAGAAAATACATATTATCTCATATACACATTACACAGTTGAACTGATAGAACCTGAAACTGTTAAACTCTATGGTCACTCAAGTACACAAGGTTAAACAATAAAACTTCAAGGTCAAAGAAATTTGCTAAAAACACATTCATCTTGCAAACAACCGTTCAGGTACGAGGACACACACTCCAACTCAAATGTAGAACTATTAATTTGGGATTTGTGAGTGATGACGTAATAAGTTGAAAAGAACAAACATATTTTCACAGTGACAAAATCACATTTGTTCCTTTGTAAACACCTGCATTACTATCCTTGAGACGTTGTGTCACTATATCAACGAGACATTGACACACTGAAAGCTCAAGCCACAGATGCTACCGATGTGAACTATCAGTGTGGGTTAGGTTAGGTTAGGTTATTTTAACTGGGAAGGCCTTTAGCCAAAGGCTACTATCCTAGGCACCCAGTAGGAGAGCACAGAAATGAAAATAAAGTAAAAAATAAGATAAAGACAGTAGTAAGACATGCAATAAAAGAGTCAAGAGTTCAATTAAAAATGTCACTTTACCAAAAGGTGGCATACCGTCATGCAGGAAAATTCACAGAATATTGAAAATTACAAAGGTATATTAATAGAAATGTAATAATTTAACAACAGATCATGCATGGCCTTTTGAATAGATGTGATGTGACAACTTCTTATTGACAATGATGCATGTGTTAACAGCTATACAGTGAAAACTCTCCACCCTGACACTCAAAGGGACCTAAAAATAAAGTCGGATTATGGAGTGCCTCTCACCATACTTTAGTATGGTGACTGCACCTCGTAGAAAGGCCAAATTAGAGAGAATGTTGGACTACAGAGGTGTCAGATTGGCATTGAATTCACAAGTCTTATCTGTGAAAACATTGTCGATTGATGACGTGTTGTGGCTCATGAACTCGACACATACCATACACACTGCAGTACTGAAGCAATAACTCTATCAACACAAACGGTGTACGGCAGGTGTGAAACAAATCTGACAATAGTGAACATTAGCTCAAGACCACTAGGGGCTGCAGTTAGTACTAATGAATTTTGAATTGAATTTCTCTTCTCATAGCAAAACACATACGTAAATTCTCATTTACTCGAGCATAAAAGAGTTGAGCACAGGCTCACTAAGTAGGAATCTGACAGTTGAACTAAAGAAGCAGACATCTGAGATAGAGATGAAGTCACTTTTGGTTTTATTAGTGACCACCACCCTCGGAAATACATGTGAATTGATGCTAATACCTGAGAAGCATACCTAAAGAAGGCCAGCTGGGAAAAACATTGTTAAAATATACGTAATATCTTCTAACATAATTGTATGCAGAATGATGGAGTGTTATTGAAGCAATTACAATAGATGTCTTCTTTTACCATGGCAACAGGTAACCTCGGGAATTCCCCTCCCAGAGACTGTAGAGAGGTTTATGAAAGAGGCTGCACCAGAGAAGGAGTCTACACTATTGATCCTAAGTGTCCAGGCCAGAAACCATTTCAAGTCTACTGCAGCAACCAGTACACTGTCTTCCAGAGAAGAAGAAATGGAGCAGTCGAATTCAACAAGACATGGGAAGAGTACAAGAACGGATTTGGAGACGTCAACTGGGAGGTGTGGTTGGGGCTGCAGAAGATACACTGCCTCACGTCAGCTAGGAGTACTGTCAGTCTGAGGATTGAACTGACAGACTGTGACGGTGTGTCAAAACACGCTCACTACAACTATTTCCATGTTGACGGGGAGGGAACGGACTACAGACTCTCCATTGGAGGGTACTCGGGAACAGCTGGGGACATGTTGACGCCACACAACAAGTGGTCCTTTACCACCATCGACCGTGATTTAACATGGTGTACACAAATGTATGCAACCAGCGGGTGGTGGCATCACGATAGGGGATGCTTCGCTGGAGCTCTCAATGGACCCTACATTTGTGGGAAAGTGAAAAAAGGGTGGTCTGGAGTAGTTTGGTGGTCATTTAGAGGTGCTGAGCAGTCAATGAAGTTTGCTGAGATGAAAATTCGATAACATTGGAAACACAACACACCACATAAATTATGTTGAACTAGATAATTTGATTGCAAACACTGAACATGTAGTAAACCAAATGTTTAATAGTTAAAGATTAAAGCAGCCACCTGTCTATAGTGGTCACTGTATACATCAGCCACCTGTCTAAAGTGGTCACTGTATAAAGCAGCCACCTGTCTACAGTGGTCACTGTATAAAGCAGCCACCTGTCTACAGTGGTCACTGTATAAAGCAGCCACCTGTCTACAGTGGTCACTGTATAAAGCAGCCACCTGTCTACAGTGGTCACTGTATAAAGCAGCCACCTGTCTACAGTGGTCACTGTATACATAAGTCATCTGTCTATAGTGGTCACTGTATAAAGCAGCCACCTGTCTACAGTGGTCACTGTATACATAAGCCATCTGTCTATAGTGGTCACTGTATAAAGCAGCCACCTGTCTACAGTGGTCACTGTATACATAAGCCATCTGTCTATAGTGGTAACTGTATAAAGCAGCCACCTGTCTACAGTGGTCACTGTATACATAAGCCATCTGTCTATAGTGGTAACTGTATAAAGCAGCCACCTGTCTATAGTGGTCACTGTGTAAACAAGCCACCTGTCTATAGTGGTCACTGTATAAACAAGCCACCTGTCTATAGTGGTCACTTTATAAGGCGGCATTTACACTATAGAACGTTTCTGTGCCAATTCGTTTACAATCGGTGTGTCCCTGTATCGTTTTCGACCCGTTAACATGCAACATTTTCCAAAAACGCACAAATTCAGAAACAGCTATAACCACATGATGTGCACTTGACATCTACCACACAGTAAACGTAACACTTCAGTTATTAGAGTAGAAATCGCTATGGTGTACTTCTATTATGCTCAAATTTATGGGAAAGAAAGAATTTTACTGGACAGGCGAGGAAGCGGCACTTCTTTTAACAGTAATACATCAGTATAAGGTTCACTAGTACTATAGTATCAGGTCTCTGGATAACCTAACGGTTCCAAAGACTGGCACAATCAAAATATTTAATTCGGAGTCTGAAGTATCCAATTTCGTCAAATACGAAGAGAAGAGTACTGAGGTTGTGTAAGGCAATCAAGTTCGTAAGAAAAACTAGAAGGAATAATGCTAAGACGGCCATCTTCAATGGCTGATCACATGACATTCTGCTGACCGAAGTTTTCACCGTTTACACATGAATTTTGTTGTTGTGTTTTCAGAGGTTTTGACTTTGGTTTTGGACCTTTCAGATATGGATTCAAAAGTTATTGTTTTGGTTTGTCGTTTTCGGTGTTTTAGTGTAAACGATAAGGCAAATGGAATCAAAATGTCCGTTCATGTGAAACGTTTTAATGTAAACGCTGCCTAAAACAGCTACCTGTCTACAGTGGTCATTGTATAGAGCAGCCACCTGTCTATAGTGGTCACTGCATAAAGCAGCCACCTGTCTATAGTGGTCACTGCATAAAGCAGCCACCTGTCTATAGTCGTCACTGTATAAAGCAACCACCTGTCTATAGTGGTCACTGTGGAAAGCAGCCACCTGTCTATAGTGGTCATTGTGTAAAGCAGGCACCTGTCTACAGTGGTCCCTGTGCATACCTCATGTACATAAACCAACCATGATAGGAAGTACCTGGTTTAGTACGTACTCCTGGATAGTAAGTACTCCTCATTCTGTCCCTGTGTACACCTCATGTACATAAACCAACCCTGATAGTAAGTACCTGGTTTAGTACGTACTCCTGGATAGTAAGTACTCCTCATTCTGTCCCTGTGTATACCTCATGTACATAAACCAATCCCGACAGTAAGTACGTACCTCTGGTAATAAGTACTGATTTTGTGTCTTCTTCGAGGTACGTACTAAGCAAGTTCAAATGCATTAACTATGGGGTGTATGGTTGGCATACTTCAAAACATCCGTGGTAGGCAAATGAATAGAGACAACATCAAACCCTAAGTTTACAATCTCCCTCACTGGTATCCAAGCACAACCTTACATACAATATGTATTTTTATGCACATGGGACAAGAGCAACCATGCCTTAGTGAAAACAACCAAATAATGTATTTTGACAAACACAATGCACACCACACTAACACATTAGCATCCCTTAGTAAACAATAACATGTTGACTATTTCGAAAGTAGGTTATAAATAGCAAATATTGCTTATTAGACAACACTGCATTTCACAAATGACAATACACATAACCACATCGATTATCATAATGAAAGAGACCAATTTCATTAGGGTTGAGTGTGTATAAAAGAGATATGTACATTCCCTCAACAAGGAACACAGACAGAAGAAGTAGACCTTCAATACAACGAAGAGCAAAAAAGGACAGAAGAGATGAATCGCGTGTTGGCAGGAGGATTGCTGATCATGATTTTGGTAAAATTCATTGTACAATTTGTATGATGTATGATACATATGACTATGTACTATGATGACCTTCATAGTACCTGTACACATTGGTTTATTTTACTATTGGCTAATGTAATAAATGGACAATTGCAAGCATAAGCTACCAACTATGAATGCATGTAGGTCACAAGTCAAAACGATGGAAGGTCAAGTTTGGTGGCAGCATCAGGTAGGTATACTCCTACTAGCACAACAAACTGTCAATTGATAGACAAATTAAACACTGGTTTATAATATTTGTAACCACAGTAAAACATGTCTATAACAAACATTAAAGGAATAAGTAAATGAGGTGGTCCTTGTATAGAGGTACTTTAGTATAACAGAAGTGGACAATGATCCAGCTACGATGGTCTCTATATGCAGGTGGTCTCGTTACGTGAGTGGTCTTTAAGACACATTTTACTGTATTTAGGTGAGAAGGAGAACAGGATGCCTCGTGATTGCAGGGAAGTGTATCGCAGTGGACAGAGAGAAGATGGAGTGTACCTCATTGACCCCGGATGTAGTCAGCCCTTCCTAGTGTACTGCGACATGTTAGGAGGTCAGTATATCGTGTTCCAGAGGAGAAGAGATGGAAAAGAGAACTTTGACCGTAACTGGGATGAGTATGTTGCAGGATTTGGTGACCCGAACAGGGAATTTTGGCTAGGACTGGACCATTTGAATTGTCTTACCAGTGCAGCTGAAAGAGCCGAACTGAGAGTAGATCTTGGAGCATGTGATGGGAGAACAGCATATGCCATATACAGCTATTTCTATGTGGGAAATAGTGACACTAAGTACAAACTGACCATAAGTGGGTACTCGGGTACAGCTGGCACTAGTCTGTTCGAACACAATGGAATGATGTTTACTACTCGCGATCAAGACAATGATATTCATGACTCTGTAAATTGTGCTGTGCAGTGGAAAGCCAATGGATGGTGGTTTAAGTCCTGCTACGCTGTAGCACTCAACGGTCCATACATTTGTGGGCCAGTTCAGGAAAGCTGGATTGGAATCATTTGGAACAGCTTTGAGGGCTCTAGTCGCTCTCTCAAGTTTACAGAAATGAAACTGCGATTCTAGCACAAGATCAAAGCAGGAGGCAGTACTTTTGTAGAGAGAGAGCACTTAGAATGAACATGAATTAAACAATGAACTATCAAGTTAACATAACAATGCCGTAGTCACAGTGTGTGTAATGTAACCATCCATGATAATACAGTACAACATGTATGAGATTTGCATTAGAAGAATGTAATAGATTATTGGCAACAAAGAATTTAACATGAAATGGCAGCTTGGTTTGTGAAGAGCAATACTACAAACTAGTACTAGGCAAATGATTATCATCGTGGGGGCGAGCCCGAGGTACTGGTAGAGGCATAAAGATGGTCGATGAACGGCACATTGTTTCCTGATAGGCCTATAGACCATCAGTGATGGCTGCCCACTGTGGGCTTTGTGTGGTTGTGTGCACATTATACATGGATCGGTGCATGGGGGTGGGTTTTAGCACAGGAAGTAAAAGCTCAGAACCAATTAAAATGTGTGCGCATGTGCCGTGTTCCCTCTCCAGTTGCTTTCCCGGCTTACAACTCTACAACACAATGGAGCAAGACAGGAGACTGGGGGAAGTTATTGCCTTGCTCCTGCCTTTGCTGTTCAGATCATTTATGGTCCCAAGAGTGGGTAATTGACGCACGTTGTGTTACTGAAAGACAAACACGGCCTCAATCCCCCATTCAATCCCAAACTACAGGTTAAAGAAAGTAAAGGGCCCGCCGAGCAGGCAAAACAGACTAAGAAAGAGCAGAAAGAACACCAGGTCACAAGGGGTAGGGAGGGGAACATCAGGTCATAAGGGGCAGGGAGGGGAATAACAGGACATAAGGGACAGGGAGTGGAACATCAGGTCACAAGGGGTAGGGAGGGGAACAACAGGACATAAGGGACAGGGAGGGGAACATCAGGTCACAGTAAAGAGCATTTGGTAACAACATCACAAACACACCATAGCAAACAACTCACTCCTAAATCATCCGTGTCTGCACCCATCATGGAGTTGTAGCTCTTCAAAGCTGATGCAAGGAAGAATAGAATACATTAACAGCATGCATACACCTACGGAATATACCGGCATAACCTGAAGTATTGGCTGTGAACTATTTTTGGCAAATTGGCGGTTTGATTGAGTACTGTTAACATAAAATCAGCCCATCTTCAGTACAAGGCTGACTTTACTACAAACCATTCTTTCCATCAATATTACTGGTAATACAGTTGGTTAGAAAACTATATATATATATATATATTATCAATGCATGAATTTGTATGTACAGTATATGGTATGCGCTCACATGGTGGTGAGAAGAGGGTCATGACTAGTGCCTCTATGAACTCCTGTTGTTGGGTGTATGCCACAAACTCAGGAAAACTGGACTGAGAGTACAACTTCCGCAGGAAGGTGATAAGTGTGAGGGTCTGGATCTCATTCTCACTTCCAGGTTTGTGCCCCTATGAATTGGAAATGGAAACAGGTCAACAGCTCACACAAAAGAAAACAAATTGCTAAAAAGCATATATGCACAAGTACCATGCACACACGCACACACACACGCACACATACACACTCACACACACACACACACACACACACACACACACACACAAACACACACACACACACACACACACACACACAAACTCACATGCACACACATGCACACACACACACACACACACACACACACACACACACACACACACACACACACACACACACTTATGCACGATTGTACCAATCACATGCACTGTAACAGAAACACAACT
>CAUJGJ010000434.1:3191616-3214116 GCA_963170055.1 Halisarca cf. caerulea
CAGTTACATCAACTACTGAGACAAGATGAGAATGGATAATTTACTGCTAGCAGTCACCATTACTATTGGACTCATCCTAGCTGGAACACACACCACAACTGCTCAATGTGAGTTTAGTAACACAAGAATCATTGTTTCCTTCAAGTTACTCAAGTATCCCATATTCCCCAACTGTGAATTAAAACATGATCAATGGTGGCCAGCGTGACTTAGTTGTAGATTCTCTAATAAACTCCTAGCACACTAACCTGACTGCATCTCTCTAAGGCGTTTGGTTTGTTAAGGTAACAGTCTTTGCTATTGATTACCTCAATTTTGTAGGTACGTATTTAAAGCTTAAAATGACTTGTCCAAAATAAAATTCGAATCATATAGGAAATTTGCCCAAGCATTTATTAGGTGGTAAGCCAGTTTCTACTTGTCTGCCTCTCGGGAGTTAAATATTCACTGTTTTCCTCAAGCAGTAAGTGCATTACTGCCTTGCAGGCTTGTAGTAACTAGAGCATGCATTACTGTTACGCTACACTACATCCCCTCCAGGTACACCATCAGGTGATGCTCCACCAAAGGACTGTCAGGAGGTCTATCACAGAGGATGTACTGAAGATGGGGTCTACACTATTGCACCTAACTGTCCCCATATCAAACCATTCAAAGTATCTTGTGACATGAAAAATGGAAAATGGATTGTATTCCAGAGAAGAAGACATGCCCAATTCAACTTCAATCAAAACTGGAACCAGTACGAAGAAGGCTTTGGAGATCCACAGTATGAATACTGGTTGGGATTAAAGAGACTCAACTGCTTAACCTTCAGTGTTTGTGCTGCTGAGCTCAGAATTGACATGACTGACTACAAAGGAGTCAACAAACATGCTATCTATAGCTCCATTGCTGTTCATAATGCTGACAACAAGTACAGACTAGATCTTGGAGCATACAGTGGAAATGCAGGTGATGGGATGAGGGCATGTTCATCAGGCAACAGTGATGGCATGCCATTCTCCACACCTGACAGGGACAATGACAACGACTCAGGAAACTGTGCTCAGGGCTGGGGGGGTGGATGGTGGTTCAATCAATGCTTTTGCTCAAATCTGAACAGACCATACAACAATCCCTACATCCATCGCTGGTACACATTCTCTAGTCAACTCAAGTGTACAGAAATGAAGATTCGCTCCAAACGTTAACACACAATCTAGCAACAAGTGAACAATAGTATTAAATTATCTTCAAAGGCTCATCAATTTCTACAAAATGAGTGTATTCTTTTCAAAATGTTATTTCATCACTACAATACTTCTGTCATAAAATAAGTCAATAAAATGTACTAATAATGAAAGACTGAACAACATGTATGCATGAGTAGTGTGGTTACCATAGATACTATATATGGTTACCATGGTGATAACTTACATAGGCCACAGACCACATGGTTAGTGTGGGGACTTAACCAAACTTGCCTTATAAAAGAGACTGGTGATGAATTGTCACCATGGTAACTAAATATACAGAACACAGAAATGTACTGTGAATAGCAGAACATCATGTCCACTTGGTTACCATGGATACAATCCATAACCACAAATATATATCAGTCTTCAAAAACTGCTTGTGGAAAAAAATTACCGTATTAGGACAATCACAGTCATGAATAAGAACCAATGAGTACAAACACACCACAACACATGTACGTAGTGTCACTGTACGACCACAAACCATACAATGACCATATTTGGAGACATTACTTGCAGACAATAGGAAGGTAGAATTCCTACTCACGTAAGTACAATCCACACCGAACCACAGACAAACCAACTACCAGCCTTATATTCAATGTCTGACCACAAACGATGAGCACTAATGATCACTACCAGGAGGTTCCTAACATAGAGGTAACCCTCCTACCCTCACCATACACTGGAGTGGAGAGCTGGGGACTATCTTTTAGGAGATCACAGCACATTACATATCACACATTGTGCACAAAATACACATCACTCTCTTATTCAAGAGACAGAGAGTTCAGAATACCTTGGAACCCCCGATAGTGGACTCTCCCAAATAAGGACACACTATAATAAACTTCTCTACAAAGGACACAACCTTTGCTCTGAGTGAGCACGATTAAGATAATATACTGCATTTGAACCTCCCAAAAAGGAAACCTCTCTATAAAGAACAAATCACCTGAATTAATGTCGTCCCCAAAATATCTTATCTTTGAAGATCCACTGTAGTGCTGAAAACAATACACACATTTGTATGCATGCATATACTGTACATCCACTATCACACACACAAACCACAAAACTACACACAACCACACAAATGCAATCGTAGATTCCTATAAAAGAAAAAAAGTGACTATACCTCCAACAGCACAACAGCTTGCAGTCATAAAGACAACAAGTGGACAATATATCAACTCTTACTGGAGGGTACTACAGTTACATCAACTACTGAGACAAGATGAGAATGGATAATTTAGTGCTAGCAGTCACCATTACTATTGGACTCATCCTAGCACACCACACCACAACTGCTCAATGTGAGTTTTGTGATATAAAAATTACAGTACTTATCTTTCATACACAGACAAAAGGTCACATACATATGCACATCCCAAATACACACTATGCCTATATTCCAGCACACATGCGCACATGCGCATGCAATGAAAGCATGTGTGCATTCAATGTGTATAATATGTATGCGGTATGAATACAAATTTTCGCATGAATGTCAGTAATGCATTCTTCAGTTCGCCTTTGTACACATTTGAACACCTGTACAAATACAAGCCGCACAAGCAAGTAATTAGATTATTATACCACCTGGACACTCAATAAATCAACACTCGTAGCAGGTATATATAACCCACAGGGAAGTATGTAGCATCTAGAACTTCTTAAAGTTTGACATACTACAGGCAGCACTGATGTCTATACTCATGATTGATATACTGTTTATGTAAAATGTATGTGAACAGTTTGTACATTTTCTACCATTTGTCAAAAAATAATATAGTTAAAATAATGTAGGAAATGCAACCTCTGTTATCTACGTAAGTATGTAAGTGTGTGCGTTGGGGGGGTGTGAGGGGGGGATACACAGAACTCCCCACACGAAAAATCTGAAGAGAATAGTACATTTACGCTACACTGCATTTCCCCTTCAGGTACACCATCAGGTGATACTCCACCGAGGGACTGTCAGGAGGTCTATCACAGAGGATGTACTGAAGATGGGGTCTACACTATTGCACCCAACTGTCCCGATATCAAACCATTCAAAGTGTCTTGTGACATGAAAAATGGAAAATGGATTGTATTCCAGAGAAGACAACATGCCCAATTGGACTTCAATCAAAACTGGATCAAATATGAAGAAGGCTTTGGAGATCCACAGTATGAATACTGGTTGGGATTAAAGAGACTCAACTGCTTAACCTTCAGTGTTTGTGCTGCTGAGCTCAGAATTGACTTGACTGACAACAAAGGAATCAACAAACATGCTATCTATAGCTCCATTGCTGTTCATAATGCTCACCACAAGTACAGACTAGATCTTGGAGTATACAGTGGAACAGCAGGTGATGGGATGAGGGCTTGTTCAGCAAGTATTAACAATGATGGTATGCCATTCTCCACACATGACAGGGACAATGACAACTGAAGTTCAGGAAACTGTGCTCAGTCCCATGGTGGATGGTGGTTCAACAATTGTCGGTGTTCAAATATGAACACACCATACAATGCCTACATCTACCGCTGGTACGGATACTCTGCTACTCTTAAGTGCACAGAAATGAACCTTCGTTCAAAATGTTAGCTCAATACACAATGAAGTTATTATAAGTTGTTACGTACATACGTATGTTGACAATAAATTCAGCTGCGCTGCTTCAGTTAAAAATAGTACACTTGCATGTACCGTATGTATGCACATACAAGCTATACCAGAACTTCTACAAACATACTTGCGGTACAACTTATGAGACACGTGAAATATATTCACTAAATTAATACTGAAACATGCAAACCTTCCACTTACGTACATGCACACACACATGCAAGCATGCATGCACACACACACACACACACACACACACACACATACACACACACACACACACACACACACACACAGATGTATACATACACACATATTTGGATAATCACATTCATTGCATAAGAGCCAATGAACATAAAACACACAACACACACGCGCACACACACGTATGTAGTGTCACTGTACGACCACAAACCATACAATGACCATATTTGGGGAAACTAGTTGAAGAAAATGTGAAGGTAGAATTCCTACTTAGGTTAATGCAACCCACACTCAACCACAGACAAACCAACAACAAGCTATATTTTCAATGTCTAACCACAAATGATGTGCACTCATCATCACTACCAGGGAGGTTCCTAGCATGAGGTACAGTAACCCTCCTATATACCCTCACCATACACTGGAGTGCAGAGCTGTGTACTATCTTATTGGAGATCACAGCCCATTACACATCACACATTGTGCACAAAATACACATCACTCTCTTAGCCAAGAGACAGAGAGTTCAGAAAACAGTGGAACCTCTGATAGGGGACTCTCCCAAATAAGGACAAAGTATAATAAACTTCTCTATAATAAACACAACTTTTGCTACCAGTGAGTATAATTCCGATATACTACATTTGAACCTCCCAAAGAGGAAAACCTCTCTACAAAGTACAAATCACCTGAATTAAATGTCATCACCAAAATTGTCCTTTATTTGAAGGGTAACTGCAGTGCTAATAACAACACACACACTTGTACACATATTGTGTACATACAGTACATCCACTATCACACAAACCACAAAACTACATACACCCAAACAAATGCAATTGCAGTTTCCTATAAAAGAAGAGAAGAGAAGTGACTACCTCCAACAGCACAACAGCTTGCAGTCATAAAGACAACAAGTGGACAATATATCAACTCTTACTGGAGGTTACTACAGTTACATCAACTACTGAGACAAGATGAGAATGGATAATTTAGTGCTAGCAGTCACCATTACTATTGGACTCATCCTAGCTGGAACACACACCACAACTGCTCAATGTGAGTTTAGCGACAAAAGAATTCTTGTTTCCTTCAATACTTAAGTACCACATACTCCACAGTAGATGTAGTCTATGTACTATGCTAATGCTCCTCCTACTAGAATGTACACTATACATACAGTACATCTACACTACACACTACTCCAGTATACAGTAATACTCCTCCTACTAAAATGTACACTGTACACATACAGTACATTACACTACACAGTGTATCTTTACTTTCAATATACAAATATGACACACCCACTCACATACTGTACACACACTACATATACAGTAGAATACATACTATGTAAATGTTCCTCACTAGTAGAAAGTACACCACACACATACAGTACATTTACACTACGCTACATTTCCCCTTCAGGTACACCATCAGGTGATACTCCACCAAGGGACTGTCAGGAGGTCTATCACAGAGGATGTACTGAAGATGGGGTCTACACTATTGCACCTAACTGTCCCCATATCAAACCATTCAAAGTATCTTGTGACATGAAAAATGGAAAATGGATTGTCTTCCAGAGAAGAAGACATGCCAAGTTGGACTTCAATCAAAACTGGAACAAATATGAAGAAGGCTTTGGAGATCCACAGTATGAATACTGGCTGGGATTAAAGAAACTCAACTGCTTAACCTTCAGTGTTTGTGCCGCTGAGATGAGAATTGACATGACTGACTACAAAGGAATCAAGAAACATGCTATCTATAGCTCCATTGCTGTTCATAATGCTGACAACAAGTACAGACTAGATCTTGGAGCATACAGTGGAACAGCAGGTGATGGGATGAGGGAATGTTCGTCAGGTATTAACAATGATGGTATGCCATTCTCCACACATGACAGAGACAATGACAACTGAAGTTCAGGAAACTGTGCTCAGTCCCATGGTGGATGGTGGTTCAACAATTGTCGGTGTTCAAATATGAACACACCATACAATGCCTACATCTACCGCTGGTACGGATACTCTGCTACTCTCAAGTGCACAGAAATGAAGCTTCGTTGAAAATGTTAGCTCATTACACAATCAAGTTATTATAAGTTGTTACATACACATGTATGTTGACAATAAGTTCAGCCACTGCTTCAGTTGAAAATAGTACACTTGCATGTACCGTATGTATGCACATACAAGCTATACCAGAACTTCTACAAACATATACTTGCGGTACAACTTATGAGACACGTGAAATATATTCACTAAATTAATACTGAAACATGCAAACCTTCCACTTACGTACATGCACACACACATGCAAGCATGCATGCACACACACACACACACACACACACACACACACACACACACACACACACACACACACACACAGATGTATACATACACACATATTTGAATAATCACATTCATTGCATAAGAGCCAATGAAAATAAAACACACAACACACACACACACACACACACACACACACACACACGCATGTAGTGTCACTGTACGACCACAAACCATACAATGACCATATTTGGAGACACTAGTTGAAGAAAATGAGAAGGTAGAATTCCTACTTAGGTTAATGCAACCCACACTCATCCACAGACAAACCATCAACCAGCTTTATTTTCAATGTCTAACCACAAATGATGTGCATTCATCATCACTACCAGGGAGGTTCCTAGCATAAAGGTACAATAACCCTCCTACCCTCACCATACAATGGAGTGGAGAGCTGTGTACTATCTTATAGGAGATCACAGCCCATTTCACATCACACATTGTGCACAACATACACATCACTCTCTTATTCAAGAGACAGAGAGTTCAGAAAACAGTGGAACCTCTGATAGTGGACTCTCCCAAACAAGAACAAAGTATAATAAACTTCTCTACAATAAACACAACTTTTGCTACCAGTGAGTATGATTACGATATACTACATTTGAACCTCCCAAAGAGGAAAACCTCTATACAAAGTACAAATCACCTGAATTAAATGTCATCACCAAATTGTCCTTTATTCGAAGGGTCACTGCAGTGCTAACAACAACACACACACTTGTACGCATATTGTGTACATACAGTACATCCACTATCACACAAACCACAAAACTACACACAACCACACAAATGCAATCGCAGTTTCCTATAAAAGAAGAGAAGAGAAGTGACTACCTCAAACAGTACAACAGCTTGCAGTCATAAAGACAACAAGTGGACAAGATATCAACTCTTACTGGAGGTTACTACAGTTACATCAACTACCGAGACAAGATGAGAATGGATAATTTACTGCTAGTAGTCACCATTACTATTGGACTCATCCTAGCTGGAACACACACCACAACTGCTCAATGTGAGTTTAGCAACAAAAGAATTCTTGTTCCCTTCAATACTCAAGTACCACATACTCCACAGTAGATGTAGTCTATGTACTATGCTAATGCTCCTCCTACTAGAATGTACACTGTACACATACAGTACATTACACTACACAGTATCTTTACCTTCAATATCCAAATATGACACACCCACTTACATACACACACTACATATACAGTAGAATTTGTACTATGTAAATGTTCCTCAATAGTAGAAAGTACACCACACACATACAGTACATTTACACTACGCTATATTTCCCCTCCAGGTACACCATCAGGTGATACTCCACCAAAGGACTGTCAGGAGGTCTATGACAGAGGATGTACGAAAGATGGGGTCTACACTATTGCACCTAACTGTCCCGATATCAAACCATTCAAAGTATCTTGCGACATGAAAAATGGAAAATGGATTGTATTTCAGAGAAGACAACATGCCCAATTGGACTTTAATCAAAACTGGAACAAATATGAAGAAGGCTTTGGAGATCCACAGTATGAATACTGGCTGGGATTAAAGAAACTCAACTGTTTAACCTTCAGTGTTTGTGCTGCTGAGATGAGAATTGACATGACTGACTACAAAGGAATCAAGAAACATGCTATCTATAGCTCCATTGCTGTTCATAATGCTGACAACAAGTACAGACTAGATCTTGGAGTATACAGTGGAACAGCAGGTGATGGGATGAGGGCTTGTTCATCAAGTCACAACAATGATGGTATGCCATTCTCCACACCTGACAGGGACAATGACAACAGTTCAGGAAACTGTGCTCAGTCCTATAGAGCAGGATGGTGGTACAACAGTTGTGAGTGCTCAATCCTCAACAGACCATACACCAATCCCTACATCTACCGCTGGTACACATTCTCTAATCAACTCAAGTGCACAGAAATGAAGCTTCGCTCCAAATGTTAGTACATGATCTAGTAACGAGTGAACTTTAGTACTAAATTATCTTCAAAGGCTCATCAATTTCTACAAAATGTGTGCATTCATTCCTAAATGTTATTTCATCTCTACAATACTTCTGTCATAAAGTATGTCAATAAAATGTACTAATAATGAAAGAATGAACAAAATGTATGCATGAGTAGTGTGGTTACCAAAGATACTACATATGGTTACCATGGTGATAACTACATAGGCCACAGGCCTCATGGCTAGTACAAGGACTTAACCAAAACTTGCCTTATAAAAGAGACTGATGATGAATAGTTACCATGGTAACTAAGTACACAGAATACAGAAATGTAATGTGAATAGCAGGACATATAACATGCACTTGGTTACCATGGATACAAACCACAACTACAAATATATAACAATCATCGTAAACTTGCTGTGGAATCCAACACTCCCTTAGATAATCCCAGTCAATGCACAAGATCCAATGAACACAAAGACATCACACACAAGTATGGAGAGTCACTGTAGGACCACAAACCATACAATGACCATATTTGGAGACACTACTTACAGACAATGGGGAGGTAGAATTCTATGTACAGGTAAATACAATCTACACTAAACCACAGACAAACCAACTACCAGCTATATTCTCAAAGACTGACTACATAAAAACGATGAGCACTAATGATCATTGCCGGGGAGGTTCCTAACATAGAGGCAACCCTCCTACCCTCACCATACACTGGAGTATAAAGGTGGGGACTATCTTTTAGGAGATCACAGCACATTACATATCACACATTGCGCACAAAAATACACATCACTCTCTTATACCAAGAGACAGAGAGTTCAGAATACGGTGGAACCTCTGATAGGGGACTCTCCCAAATAAGGACACAGTAAACTTCTCTACAAAGGACACAACTTCTGGTCCCAGGATACAGTAAAATCTCTGATAGTGGGCACTCCAAAATAAGGACAATCTCTCTAAAAAGGATGCGCAGCTGGAAGTCCCAAAGTATTTTTCCCCTATAGATTCAATACATTTTGGACTTCTCAATGCAGGACAATCTCCTTACAAAGGACCAAATTACTGTCCCAAAGTGTCCTTTATTCGGAGATTCCACTGCAATTTCTACAATACATTGTGACTGTCCCAAAGAAGACAACCTTCTACAAAGAACAAACCAGCCGAATTAATGTCGTCCCCAAAGTGTCCTTTATTTGGAGGTTCCACTGTAGTTCTAGAAAGGAATACACACACTTGTTCGTATACAGTGGAATCTCCGAATAAAGGACACTTTGGTACAGCCATTTTGCCCCTTTGTAGGGAGATTGTCCTCTTTGAGAGATTGACAATGTATTGGAACTACAGGGAGAATATACTTTGGGATCTCAAGCTGTGTCCTTTGTGGAGAGATTATCCTCATTTTGGAGAGTCAACTATTGGAGATTCCACTGCACACTGTACATACAGTACATCCACTATCACACAAACCACAAAACTACACACAACCACACAAATGCAATTGCAGTTTACTATAAAATAAGAAAAGTGACTACCTCTAACAGCACAACAGCTTGCACTCATAAAGACAACAAGTGGACAATATATCAACTCTTACTGGAGGTTACTACAGTTACATCAACTACTGAGACAAGATGAGAATGGATAATTTACTGCTAGCAGTCACCATTACTATTGGACTCATCCTAGCTGGAACACACACCACAACTGCTCAATGTGAGTTTAGCAACAAAAGAATTCTTGTTTCCTTCAATACTCAAGTACCACATACTCCACAGTAGATACAGTACACGTAAATGTTTCTCTTACTGTACACATACAGTACATTACACTACAGTATATTTACCTTCAATATCCAAATATGACACACCCACTTACATACACACACTACATATACATTAGAATTTGTACTATGCAAATGTTCCTCACAGTAGAAAGTACACCACACACATACAGTACATATACACTACACTACATTTCTCCTCCAGGTACACCATCAGGTGATACTCCACCAAGGGACTGTCAGGAAGTCTATGACAGAGGATGTACTGAAGATGGGGTCTACACTATTGCACCTAACTGTCCTGATATCAAACCATTCAAAGTATCTTGTGACATGAAAAATGGAAAATGGATTGTATTCCAGAGAAGAAGACATGCCAAATTGGACTTCAATCAAAACTGGAACAAATATGAAGAAGGCTTTGGAGATCCACGGTATGAATACTGGTTGGGATTAAAGAGACTCAACTGCTTAACCTTCAGTGTTTGTGCTGCTGAGATGAGAATTGACATGACTGACTACAAAGGAATCAACAAACATGCTAGCTATAGCTCCATTGCTGTTCATAATGCTGACAACAAGTACAGATTAGATCTTGGAGCATATAGTGGAACAGTAAGTGATGGGATCAGAGCATGTTCGGCAAGTAGCAACAATGGTGGTATGCCAGACAATGACAACTGGTCATCAAACTGTGCTCGGGGCAATGGTGGATAGTGGCACAACAGATGCTTTTGCTCAAACCTCAACAGACCATATAACAATCCCTACATCAATCGCTGGAACACATTCTCTAGTCAACTCAAGTGTACAGAAATGAAGATTCGTTCCAAACATTAACACACAATCCAGTAACAAGTCAACAATAGTATAATATTATCTTTAAAGAGTCATCAATTTCTACAAATGTGTGTATTCTTTTCTAAATGTTATTTCATCTCTACAGTACTCCTGTCATAAAATATGTCAATAAAATGTACTAATAATGACAGAATGAACAACATGTATGCATGAGTAGTGTGGTTACTATAGATACTATATATGGTTACCATGGCAATAACTACATAGACCACAGGCCACATGGTTAGTGTGGGGACTCAACCAAAACTTGCCTTATAAGAGACTGATGATGAATAGTTACCATGGTAACTAAGTACACAGACTACAGAGATGTATTGTGAACACCAGAAAATAATGTCCTCTTGGTCACCATGGATACAAAGTACAACTACTACAAGTATATCACAGGCCATTGTAAACTGGTTGTGAGAACAAAAATTCCTCTAGACAATCACAGTCATTGCATAAGAGCCAATGAACACAAACACACCACAACACATGTATGTAGTGTCACTGTACGACCACAAGCCGTGCAATGACCATATTTGGACACATTAATTGCAGACAATAGGAAGGTAGAATTCCTACTCACGTAAGTACAATCCTCACTAAACCACAGACAAACCAACTACCAGCTTTACTTTCAATGTCTGACCACAAACGATGAGCACTCATGATCATTACCAGGGAGGTTCCTAACATAGAGGTAACCCTCCTACCCTCACCATACACTGGAGTGGAGAGCTGTGGACTATCTTTTAGGAGATCACAGCACATTACATATCACACATTGTGTACAAAATACACATCACTCTCTTACCCAAGAGACAGAGTTCAGAATACATTGGAACCTCTGATAGTGGACTCTCCCAAATAAGGACAAAGTATAATAAACCTCTCTACAAAGGACACAACTTCTGGTCCCAGTAAAATTCCTACAATACATTGTGACCTCCTAAAGGGGAAAACCTCTCTACAAAGAACAAATCAGTTAAATTAGAGTTGTCCCCAAAGTGTCCTTCATTCGAAGGTTCCACTGTAGTACTAAACAAAACACACTTGTACGTATACATTGTACATACAGTACATCCACTATCACACACAAACCACAAAACTACATGTGTCATGGTGCGGGGGCGTAAGTTAGGTGGATCAAAGCCTACCGCGGGCTTACATTCACGATGTAGCCCTGCTACTCTGATGTAGCCCAGGTCAAGGGTCTTGTCAATCTCCTGCCAGCCAAAACCCATTCATGCCTCATTAATTAGTAGTTGTCAATTGTCACATTTTGCAGTGTTTTGCTTCACCATGACACATAATACGTAGTTGTATCCTGCCTTGGTGTGCCACAGCAGCATAAAGTGCCAATTAATTGACCCCGGGTGCAGCATGTATTACAACCACACAAATGCAAACACAGTTTCCTATAAAAGAAGAGAAGTGACTACCTCCAACAGCACAACAGCTTGCAGTCATAAAGACAACAAGTGGACAATATATCAACTCTTACTGGAGGGTACTACAGTTACATCAACTACTGAGACAAGATGAGAATGGATAATTTAGTGCTAGCAGTCACCATTACTATTGGACTCATCCTAGCTGGAACACACACCACAACTGCTCAATGTGAGTTTTGTGACACAAGAATTCTTGTTCCCTTCAATACCCAAGTACCACATACTGTTACAATGTTCCTCCTACTAGAATGTACACTGTACACATACAGTACATTCACACTACACAGTATCTTTACCTTCAATATCCAAATATGACACACAGTAAATCCTGTCCATAAGGACTCCTCAAGGGATCAAGTGATGGTGGTCTCTGTAGACAGGTGGTCCTTATACAGAGGTGCTTTAGTACAACTGAAGTGGACAATGAGCCAGCCAGCCTAAAGTGTTCTCTACAGTCAAATAGACTTAGAAGCAGATCTTTTCGTATGTACATACACACAATACATATACAGTAGTATATGTATATCATGCAACTGTTCGTCACTAGTAGAAAGTACACTACACACATACAGTACATTCTACGCTACATTTCTCCTCCAGGTACACCATCAGGTGATACTCCACCAAGGGACTGTCAGGAGGTCTATGACAGAGGATGTACTGAAGATGGGGTCTACACTATTGCACCTAACTGTCCCGATATCAAACCATTCAAAGTATATTGTGACATGAAAAATGGAAAATGGATAGTATTCCAGAGAAGAAGACATGCCCAATTGGACTTCAATCAAAAATGGAACAAATATGAAGAAGGATTTGGAGATCCACAGTATGAATACTGGTTGGGATTAAAGAGACTCAACTGCTTAACCTTCAGTGTTTGTGCTGCTGAGATGAGAATTGACTTGACTGACTACAAAGGAATCAAGAAACATGCTATCTACAGCTTCATTGCTGTTCATAATGCTGACAACAAGTACAGATTAGATCTTGGAGCATACAGTGGAACAGCAGGTGACGGGATGAGGGCATGTTCAGAAAGTAGCAACAATGATGGTATGCCATTCTCCACACATGACAGAGACAATGACAACTGGTCATCAAACTGTGCTCAGGGCAATGGTGGATGGTGGTACAACAAATGCTTTTGCTCAAACCTCAACAGACCATATAACACTCCCTACATCAACCGCTGGCACCCATTCTCTAGTCAACTCAAGTGTACAGAAATGAAGATTCGTTCCAAACTTTAACACACAATCTAGTAACAAGTCAACAATAGTATTATATTATCATCAAAGGCTCTTCAATTTCTACAAATGTGTGTATTCTTTTCTAAATGTTATTTCATCACTACAATACTTTAGTCATAAAATGTCAATAAAAATGACAGAATGAACAATATGTATGCACGAGTAGTGTGGTTACTATAGATACTATATATGGTTACCATGGCAATAACTACATAGGTCACAGGCCACATGGTTAGTGTGGGGACTTAACAAAACTTGCCTTATACGAGACTGATGATGAATAGGTACCATGGTAACTAAGTACACAGACTACAGAGATGTATTGTGAATACCAGAAAATAATGTCCCCTCGGTTACCATGGATACAAAGTACAACTACTACAAGTATATCACAGGCCATCGTAAACTGGTTGTGAGAACAAAATTTCCTCTAGATAATCACAGTCAGTGCATAAGAGCCAATGAACACAAAGACATTACAATACAGGTATGTAGTGTCACTATACAACCACAAACAATACAATGACCATATTAGGGGACACTTAACGATGTGTACTAATGATCATTACCTTAACCCTTAAAGGTTCGAAAGCCACTTTTGTGGCGCGACCCCCAAAGGTTCGTATTGCGCAAGTTCGTCCGATTATATTGATTCTCTCGATGTTTGTTCATATAGCGTGTGTATGTATCTTTGTATAGTATCAAACCTGTACGATCCATACTAAAGGAAATACACAACAATAAAAAGTACCTGATATACCAAAGTTATACAAGGAAATGTCAATCATGCAACGGAAAATACTATTATTACGTCACGAAAATGGCTACCGTTCCTAAAGTGTTTTCTAGAGTTTGATGAATACTACGGTTTGTCCTACTTCTCCTTGGTGTGATACAACTTGAAACAAGGGTAAGGACACAAGTGAATTGGATTTTGGGGATCACACTCCTCGCACGTGAAGCAGGTTCTTTTGCGTCCCGGTCCTATGGAACTGTTGCTACAGTATCGACAACTGCGAGGCGTTTCGCATTTCGAAGGGAAATGACGCTCACAGAACCGAGCAGAAGGAGGTGCATCCAACAGAATGCGGCCTGGACGCTTTCTAGAATTGTGCTTGGCCAATAACTCCTCCGCAAGAGAAAGGATGTATTCCTTTAGCCCCATCTTCGGGAAAAGCGGCGATTCTTGGGCAAGAATGTATGAATTAGTTACCGAAAGATCCACCAAGAAGTAAAAAAGTCGCAGCCACCATCGTCGTGATCTTCTGCTGCAGCTGTAGCTCTTCCTTCTGGCATCTGCCATGTCCACTCCCCCCATGAATTGATTATACAACTTGACAGTTGTCGGGCACTTGACACTCTGCCTTGAGCCGTCTTTCAGTCGTCGTAGGACTGTTTCCTCCTGTCCAGGTGGGGATATTGTGTTAATGAAGGGAACACAGCGATTGTCCTTCCACACTACACACTCAATCTGGCCCTCCACTAACTCCGTTCGACTATCACCCCGACTCATGGTTTTCTCCATTTCTTTGAGTGCCCTCAAACACTGTGGCCAGTTTCTCCGATTCACCCTTGTTGTCGCAATGGTGTAAATCTTTTCCTCCAGCAAATCTTTCGCTAGCTGAATGCTGGAGAAAAAGTTGTCGTAGAAGACAAAGTATCCCTGCCCATACAGTGGCTCCACCATTGTCTTCACCACACTAGCTCCTAGTCCAAACTGTGTTGCCCCCTGTGTAGCTCCTGCGTAGATATCAATGTCACAGCAATAGCCATTGATTGCGTCTGCCCTAACCCACACCTTGTACCCCCGTTTTGTGGGCTTGTTCGGCATATACTGCTTGAAGCTACTCTTCCCTTTGAATAAAACCATTGCCTCGTCAACAGAATTCTCTCGATGTGGCTTGTACTTTGTTAGAGAATTCCTCTTGACGGTATCTAGCAATGGCCGAATCTTGTGTAGCTTGTCAAAACCAGATTCCCCGGGTCGCACAGCAGTGGTGTTGTCGTTTAAATGCAGACATCGCATCAGGGCCTTGAATCGCAACACTGACATGCACTTGGCAATGCATGGTACACCCAACAGTGGATTTTGGGACCAGTAATCCCTTACATCCGGAAGTCGGTGAACCCCCATTGTCAGCAGCATCCCCAAAAACAGCATTATCTCACTAGTGCAGGTTGGAATCCAGTTGTATGACTCACCAGGCGGATTCTGTTGTGCATATAAATTGGTTTGCTCAGCTATTTTGTCGAAAGATTGTTCCCCAAAAACTTCCGCAAAGTACTGCAGCGGTGTTGCATCACTACTAAGTGGATTCGTGGGACCAACCTGCTCAGTGAAATCAATGGGCTGGAAAGGCTGGGCTGATGGTGTTGCTGTTTGGACAGGATGCGTAGGTGTTGATGGTGGGGAGGATGTTGGTGTTGATGTAGCTAGTGGCAAGGTTGTCAGGTTGTCGTGTGTGGGTGTAGACTGGTTAGTGAGTGCTGGTGTGGGCAGAGTTGTGGGGGGTTGTGGCTGGTGGTGTGGTTGTGTTGCTGATGTCCCCACTGGTGAACAAGTGGGTATAGTGTCAGATATTCCTGTTGGCTCCATTGAGCTGTGCTCACTTTCTTCAACCACAGCTTGAGCCTGATCTAGTGGATCCATAGCTGTGTCAGCTAGCATCCCTTCTTCTCCAAGATAGTCCTCATCATCTGACTCAAGCCAGCTATCATCCAGTTGTCGCAAAACATCACTCATGTTGAACCTTGGAATTACATTTCGTTTCTGTGTTAGGATTTTATATCATGAATGTAATAATTGTATGCTGTTTTGGTATGTGTGTTATCATGTGCATGCTGATCATGATCTACTGATTTTATTTGCGTATAATGATAGCTACATAAAATCGCTGTATGTATACTTCAGCTTTCAATCCAGCTGTTTGTGGTGCATAAGCTTCATTCGCCGGCTACACACAGCTATTGTGGAGTCTTTCTTTGGACATACCAAAGCTTTCTAGCCTGCTAGACTGTAATCAAACAAGTAGTTTAGCAGATCGAAGCTCTCCAAGGGTCTGAACATAGATACTCTATACTTCGTTGCGAAGTATAGAGTATCTATGGTCTAAACAACGCGCTCCTCAACTCGCTAGATCTAAGAACAGCCATACAGCATGCGTATCTCTTTACTTACCGGTTTGGAGGCCATGAATCAACGACGGTACGGAAAACAAGCGAAAAAAAGGATAAGGAATAGTTCTCAAGAACAAATATGGTTGCAACGATACCTCAGAGCGATATATAAGGCAGTTTCGGCGGCAAGAATGTCGTCTCCTCAAGTTGACCGCGCGCGCCACTTTATTGGCTTTCGAACCTTTGGGGGCTAATTATTCATCGCGAACGCAAACGTTTAAGGGTTAATCTATGCTTTGTCGAATGGCTGGTTTCCTTGAGTGATCTCTGAATATCCTCACCTGTTCTGGGTGCCAGAATGGGTGACCAGTAGAATAATTTCTAACTGCAATTCAAATTATTCTGTTGAACAAAAATGTTATTTGGAGTACGACAACAGCAGAGAAAATTCAGTATTGTTGAAAAGCCTGTATTTCACAACAATAAAGTACCGTATAGTGGGGAATTTTCGCAGAGCAATATTTTCGCGGATTTCCCGGTTATCCCAACATTCGCGAAAGTTTAATCCGCGAAATCTTAGCACTAGACATGTACATCCACAGCTACGTCAGGCTCAGGTAGTACGTACACGCTAGGCCCCTCCACCATTGTTCTTACGTGTAGCAGCAGTCTCTCGAAAGGCTGGTCGTTCTATACGTTGACTTTTCCCTTCTTTAAACGAAATGATCAAGCGGGGTATGCACACGGGGTATGCACAAGTTTCACGGCCCATTAGAAAGCAAAAGTAACCTCAAATCTTCGACTGAAGTGTAAATGGTGTAAACAGCTTGAACTTGTGCCATTTCGTTCACACAATACACTCAAAAGCTACTTTCCTACCATCGCCTAAGAAAAAATAGCATCCTGAATTTTAGGGATCCGTGAAAATATTATCCGCGAATTTCAGGAAATAAGTCATTGGTTGGGATTAAAGAGACTCAACTGCTTAACCTTCAGTGTTTGTGCTGCTGAGATGAGAATTGACATGACTGACTACAAAGGAATCAACAAACATGCTATCTATAGCTCCATTGCTATTCATAATACTGACAACGAGTACAGACTAGATCTGGGAACATACAGTGGAACAGCAGGTGATGGGATGAGGGCATGTGGGTCAATCACCAATCATGATGGTATGCCGTTCTCCACACCTGACAGGGACAATGACAACAAAAATCCAGGAAACTGTGCTCAGGATATTGGAGCTGGATGGTGGTACAACAATTGCTGATGCTCAAACCTAAACAGAAAGTACAACCCCTACATTCACAACTGGCATAGATTCTCTGGTAGTCTTAAGTGCACAGAAATGAAGCTTCGCTCCAAAAGTTAGCACATGGCATGAAAAAATAACAAGTGAATATGTGTTTAAATCTAAGGTTAATATTATTGTTAACAATTAAATTTATTTGTTGCTATTAATGAAGTAATTAAAGTTGTTACACATGTCGACACTGATACCAGCCACTACTTCAGTTGAGAATGGAACACTTGCATGTATGTATGTATGTACATGCACATACAGTATGAGGAATTTCTTTATACTAAACCTTTTATAAAATACACCTGACTGTGGTATAAATTACCATACACATGGGCCAGGACTTTGTGTATTAAAACTGCAACATGCAAATCCCCCCCCCCCCCCACACACACATACTTTACTGTACATACAGGCCTACAAAGGCATTGGATACTTGCCATCTCTACATAACATTTCCCCATAATAGGGACCTTATGCAACTCGTAATGAGTAGTTCATAACAAATATTGTTACTCGTCTCATACCTGTTTCGTGACTATCCACAATTAGTTTTTGCTACTCGTAACGAGATGCACCACGGGTACCGGGAACATTTTCATTGTCACAGACACAAGGAAGACATGTATATAGCTCACTACTTCTTTCTTTCGCCAAGGGAGCATTTCAGAGCAGTCAGGCGTCGATATTTCTCACTTTTCAGATGCATGCCATAAGTTCCGTAAGCAGCGAAATACCATGCTCGATTGTAAACTTTTGGCAAACTTTCTTTCCTTCACAAAACTTCTTTCGGTGTTTCGGCCATTCAAAAGCAACTTCGTTGTGGAATACCTTACTAAACTCCTAAGCTTATCTAGGGAAAGAACACTCGTATGCGTGTCACAAGTGACTAGCCGCTCACTCGTAAAAACGAACTCAAATTTCGGTGCGTGACGAGTCATTCTGGCCAATCATGAGCAAGCTCTCATGATTGGCCCAAATTACTAGTTGCAAAAAGTCCCTAATATACAGAAATAACTTGTGTAGCACACACACACACACACACACACACACACACACACACACACACACACACACACACACACACACACACACAAACACACTCACATACACAATTAAATTTTGGTAACAATGACTTCATCAAATGTATTGTGACAGTCATTAAAAACGTTGGGCATAACAAGTATGAGGGGTAGTCATATATTCTATGGATTCTCTTATGACAAACTACGTATATGGGGGCAAATAACACATGCGTGGACAGCGTGGCCACTAGACAAAACTCAGCTTTGGATGAGGATTGGTATACTGTCGCCACAGCAACTAAGCACAGGACACACAGGTAAGCATTACAGATAGGGATACTACTGCATGAGGATTAGCATAACGTTGAAACTGCAAGATTATAAGCCGACAGATACTTGGTAATACCGGAATGCATTAGCAAAGAATATGCCTAACAACATTAGAATGAGCATACACCACAATAGTGAGTCCAAATTAGGACTAACACCTAAATTAAAGAAAGAGCAGTTTGTCACAACACACTAGGGATTACACATACTGTCCAGACCTCAGCAATTGCACCATGTATTCCCCTTTCCCTCCTCTGATAAACGAAATCATTGGGAACACACCTATAGAACATTCCCTTGTTCATATGCAGAAGTCAAGATTACCTCATGAATAACATTGGTGGGTGGGTGTGGGGGGAGGATGGGGAGTTTACCAATGATTCATATGCAGATCAATGTACACAAAACTGGACACAAACACACTCCCACCATCCTAAAAACACAAATAACAAAACAAATATACCCTACCCTTCCCCCTCTACCACCAACTCCCAAAGATTCCTATAAAAGAAGAGAAGTGACTACCTCCAACAGCACAACAGTTTGCAATCATAAAGACAACAAGTGGACAATACATCAACTCTCACTGGAGGTTACTACAGTTACATCAACTACTGAGACAAGATGAGAATGGATAATTTAGTGCTAGCAGTCACCATTACTATTGGACTCATCCTAGCTGGAACACACACTACAACTGCAATGTGAGTATTGTTCTAGAAACACCACAGCCTGTTGCTTCCATACACAGACACAAGTTAGTCTCGCGTAGCCCAGACTGCTATTCTGCCTCCTTGTTCAGTGACTATGGTGACATCATAGTCATTCAACAAGGAGGTGTAACAGTGCTCTGGGCTATGTGAGACTAGACACAAGTATCACATTCACACGTCCCAAACACACACCATGCCAATAGTCCATTGCACATGTGCAAGTGGACATGTAATGAATGCATGTGTGTGTTCAATGTCTATAAAACATATGCCGCATGTATACAAATCTTTGCATGAATGCCTGTAATATGCACTTCTGTTTGCCTTTGTACATATTTGCACATATGTACAAACCCAAGCCGCACATTTACACTGTCATACCACTTTGACACTCACTAAATCAAAAATAGTTGGTACAAGAAAAACAGTAGGAAGTATCAACCACAGGCAAGTACGTTTTACAAATTTCTTAAAGTTTGGCATAATATGTACTACAGGCAGTAATGTGCATGTACTTGTGATTGCTATATTTATGAATGTACGTACATACCACTTGTTAAAAAATACTACTGATTACATAGTTCCAAAAATTCAGGATACGCAACTTCTGTAATGCTACAGCAGGTGTGTTGGGTGTGGGTGGGGAGGGCATACACAGGACTCCCCATATAAAAAATGTCAAGAAAGGAGATAGCACATTTACACTACACTACATTTCTCCTCCAGGTACACCATCAGGTGATACTCCTCCGAGGGACTGTCAGGAGGTCTATCACAGAGGATGTACTGAAGATGGGGTCTACACTATTGCACCTAACTGTCCCCATATCAAACCATTCAAAGTATCTTGTGACATGAAAAATGGAAAATGGATTGTATTCCAGCGGAGGAAATTAGCACAACTTAACTTCAATCGTAATTGGACTGACTATGAGGAAGGCTTTGGAGATCCACAGTATGAATACTGGTTGGGATTAAAGAGACTCCACTGCTTAACCTTCAGTGTTTGTGCTGCTGAGCTCAGAATTGACATGACTGACTACAAAGGAATCAGGAAACATGCTATCTATAGCTCCATTGCTGTTCATAATGCTGACAACAAGTACAGACTAGATCTTTGAGCATATAGTGGAAATGCAGGTGATGGGATGAGGAAATGCATATCAATTGAGAACCATGATGGTATGCCATTCTCCACACTTGACAGAGACAATGACAACAATTCAGGAAACTGTGCTCAGGTCACTAGCTCTGGATGGTGGTTTAATAGTTGTCGGTGCTCAAACCTGAACAGCCTATACAATCCCTACATTGTAAAATGGTACGCATTCTCTACTAGTCTCAAGTGTACAGAAATGAAGCTCCGCTCCAAATGTTAGTACCTGTCATGAGCAAGTAATGAGTGGACAGTACACTATTAAACCTTGGGTTACTGCTACAAACTACTATTCTTTACTGCTTTCAATGAAATAAATTATAAAATATGTTACTGCTTCAGTTGAAAATGGTACAATATTATTGTATGACATTATATACACATACATTGAGCTTCTGTTATACCAGACTTTTCAGAAAAGTTTATCTGTGATACACATGGGCATTCTTGCACTGTACATGTATATATAATATGTACAAACCCTGAAATACGCAAATACAGTCCAACCTAGATTATCTGAACCCCTTTGGCCAACTCCTGAAACCTTCAGTTTCGGTTAAGCAAAAAGTTCGGATAACTAAAATGTATCAGTTTTACCTATATTGACAATGTCTAAGCCCACTTCAGCATGTATACACACCCTATAAGTTAATCGCCAATACATGCACACACCAGAAGTCTATGCTACAATTTAAGTTAGCTATCATAGCCAAAGGTTTGTAAGCCCCAAGACAGCTGCAGGTTGTTCTTTGTTTTTTTTCCTTTGGTCTAGGGTTCAGATAATCGAGGATTCGGAAAATCCAGAGTTCGGATATTTGAGGTTGAACTGTACTCAAACACACACACACACACACACACACACACACACACACACACACACACACACACACACACATACACACACACACACACACACACACACACACACACACATCTTGAAATGTGAATACTTGCCAACCTAAGCATTCTGTACTTACCATCTGTACACACAAAGTGTCCTGATAAAACGTTGTGTGGCAAAAAAACTCACCTGTACATGTGCACACATGTATGCATATGCACACACATACATGGACACAACATGCACACACACGCACGCACACACGCA
>CAUJGJ010000434.1:3224116-3231616 GCA_963170055.1 Halisarca cf. caerulea
TATATTTAGATTTTTTTCTGTGGACAGTTCAATCTTTAGATTTTTTCTGTGGACAGCCCTATATTTAGAATTCTTCTTCGAGGGGATGTGGCAGAATTACGTAAGTATGTACATACGTATCTACTAACTGGGGGGGGAGGGAGGGGGGCATAGTTTACTTAGTATAAGGAGTAGTCCACAGATGAAACAATGAGCCAACATACGGGTATGTGAATCATGTAAAACTATATAAATATACGCATGCACACCAATAGCTTCTACTTATGTATGTATGTACGTATATGTATCACACAGTGACACATACACATATGTACACAAGCACAAAACACATACATAAACACACACAATACACACACAGACACACACACACACACACACACACACACACACACACACACACACACATACATAAGTACACACACACACTCACACACACACACACACACACACACACACACACATACATAAGTACACACACACACACTCACACACACACACACACACACACACACACACACACACACACACACACACATACATAAGTACATACACACACACTCACACACACACACACACACACACACACACACACACACACACACACACACACACACACACACACACACCTGCAGTAGCTTGAAGCCAATCTTCAGTTTCCCCTTCTCTTCTGACAAATAGTGTAACAACCCTACATCCTCCTGTGATCCTTGAAGCTTCTTCGCTCGCTCAGCCACCAAGCTCACAAACATGTTGGATGCATCTTCCGCAAAATCGTGGACTTCTGGAAACTTCTGCACGACAGATCCACTTGTCTTTGACTGCAGGAAAGATAACATACCTACATACCGGAAAGATTAACAGCACGCATGTGCATACATTCGTATGTACCAAATGCATCATATGTGCACTAACTTTTGTGGGGTTTAATATTTACAGTATTCATGGATTGGAAGCCATTTGCCAAAGTTTACACCTGTGAAAATTTTGATCAGGCTCTTATGCAATGGCAAAACATGGCCGTCTGTGAAAAATACCAAAAACCAAAATCCGCAAAATTTAAGCGCATACGGTATACGTACGTAAGTTGCATATGTACCCGTGACAATGTACGTATGTATGTACAATACATATTCCAACAGTATAAAAGGACTAACAGCATGCACGCACGCATGCACGCACGCACACAGATAAGTACATACAAATGTATGCGGTACTGGTAACCGCGAGACAATACACATAGGATACATTCACACAGTATACAGGGTATATATATACGCACACGTACATATACATATATATGTATACGTGGCATACGTATATATGGGTATATATACACACGTACGTAAGTACATATGAATGTATGTTGTACTGGTAACATGAGGGACAACAAAAATAGGGTACATTCACACAGTATGCAGGGAGAAACAACAGATTCACTTGTTCTCGACTACAGGCTGAAAAAGCATATAGCAAAGGGACTAACAGCATGAATGTACAAATAGTGGAAAATGATGTTCTTTGAAGTGCTGCAATTGGCTTTACAAGTCTTTGGCCTATTATCCACTATAGTACATCATCCAATCGGCCAGGTCAGGTCAGGTCAGGTAACTTACATATATAAACTGGGGAGGCCTTTAGCCAGAGGCTACTTTACAAGGCACCCAGTTGGCCGTGCATAGTAAGTCTATATACGTAATAGTCATGAGTTTGTCCACATGAAACCGTGGCATAATAAGTAGTTTGGCACATCAAAATGATGGCATGTTAACCATTAGCCACTGTATGTACAGTACAGTACGTACATAAGTACCATATGTACTGTACGTACATACTGTATGTACAGTACAGTACGTACATATGTAACATATGTACTGTACGTACGTACTGTATGTACAGTACAGTACGTACATATGTAACATATGTACTGTACGTACATACTGCATGTACAGTACAGTACGTACAGTAAATACGTACCATATGTACTGTATGTACATACCATATGTAATGAGGTATGAATGGGTTTAATACATACCATACTGTACATACGTATGTACTGTACATAGGTACATACCATATGTACTGTACGTACATACCATATGTACTGTACATGCATATGTACATATGCACATATGTGGCACATGGACATACGTGCTTATTATTACCGAACTCTAAAAATTCAGCACTCCATAAACTCGGCATCCACAGTTTGAGTCAACATTCCCAAGCGGGATGTGCAGGTATAAAATCACACTTTAAGGTGCGAAAGTTGGGTGGACAAAAGAGTATGGTAGGATTACATTCACGATGTACCCTGCTACTCTGATGTAGCCCAGAGGAAGGGTCTGGTCAATCCCCTGCTCAGCCAAAACCCATTCATGCCTCATTAACTAATAGTTGCCAAACAACACAATTGTTTTGCTTCAGCATGACACATAATAGTTGCATCCTGCTTTGGTCTGCTACAGCAGCTCTTTAAAGGGCTAATTAATTGACTGAAGGCTGCACCCTCGGTCAATTAATAAGCACTTTATGGCTTCTGTAGCACACCAAGGCAGGATACAACTATTACATACAAACATACATACATACATATATACATACATACATACATACATACATACATACATACATATATATATACATACATACATACATACATACAGACGAACCATGCATACATACATACATACATGTCCTAATACATACACACAATGTGTGAGTACATACGTACGTACATACACAAGCAATTCAAGTGAAAACAAATGGAGAATGCTAAGGTATAAAATGTAGAAAAACGAAGTTGATCATAATTAATACCCAGCATTCGTAATCGGCGTGCCCAGTCGCAATAACCACGCATGCGCAGGAAAAGGTAACTCTGAGCATGTGCAGTACACTGCCTTGTGTGCTTGCAAGTAGTTGTCAGCGGATCGAAGTGTGTGGCTGAATAAGATTGCATTTTTTGTGGAGTGGAGACAAAGTGCAAAAAAACTCAAAACACAACCAACATCAAACTCACCGATCCAAAGGCATTGCAGAACAGCGGCACCACTCTACTGAACTCCTTCTCTCTGTCTTGTAACGAAGAAGCCTGCTCGCCAGCTTTCCGGGCATTTTGCTGGTAATAGTGATAGACCTTCTTCAGCTGGCTGATGGTGACCTCGTTGCGATCAGCAACTGCCTCTCTTGCAGCAGGTTGTTCCCTTTGATGCTACAGTGAGGATGGAGGTAGGAAGATGTTTGTATGTCAACATATTATGTAAATGTATGCATGTATATACATTATAAACAACATAATACAACGTATAACGTTCTATATTATCAACAATGTAAAGTACAATGATAATAGGTGTACACATACGTACGTACATATGTAAGTATGCACATATATGCATATGTGGCATATGTACTTCCACACACATGCACACATACAAGCATGCACACATGCACATACGTACATACATGCACACACACACACACACACACACACACACACACACACACACACACACACACACACACACACACAAAACACACACACACACACACACACACATACATACACATACACACATGCATACACACACACACACACACACACACACACACACACACACACACGTACAAACACACATGCACACACACACGCACGCACGCACACACACACACACACACACACACACACACACACACAAACACACACACACACACGTACAAACACACATGAACACACACACGCGCACGCACACACACACACACACACATGTACAAACACACATGCACACACACACGCGCACGCACACAAGCACGCACACATGCACACACACGCGCGCACGCACACAAGCACGCACACACACACACACACACACACACACACACACACAAACACAAACAAGCACGCACACACACACACACACACACACACACACACACACACACACACACACACACACACACAAACACACACACGCATGCATGTACACACAGACACATTGTATGATTGAACATAATATTAACACGTATGTAGCTTAGTGTGTGCATATGTCATTACATGATGCATTGAATCTGTCCAAATATAGACACGTGTGTATATTCTTCACAAAAGATATCTATATTATGTGTGTGCACAACACTGGCTTCACACAATGCACGAGTCTATAGTAGTCACATGATTCAGTTACAGGAGCAATACACTATGTCATACAGTAATCCATTTACACCTACACATAGCAGGTCTGCACTAGCACATGTACTGTATGCATGTACCTACAGTACATGCAGTAGAAGTCGATGTGGAGAAAGCTGTAGTCCAGTCACTGAAAGGTACATACATACATACAGTAGAACTTGGATAGTACGTAAGTACCTCAAGGGAAAGCTAAACAGGTACTCACTATCAAAGGTGCTTACTATCAAAGGTGCTTTCAATGGTATTGTATGAGGTAGGGACAGAACAATGAGTACTTCCAATCCAAGAGTACTTACTATCGAGTTTGACTGCAAACACATCATACACACATACATACGTATGTACGTACATATATATAGTGGACCCTCGTTTGTCCGACCACAACTTTTTCCTCATAAAATGCATTGGGTAAACCAGGTGTTGGATAAACCAGGT
The DNA here is from genome assembly GCA_963170055.1 of Halisarca cf. caerulea. Classification (NCBI taxonomy): domain Eukaryota; kingdom Metazoa; phylum Porifera; class Demospongiae; order Chondrillida; family Halisarcidae; genus Halisarca; species Halisarca cf. caerulea. The sequence goes on from CAUJGJ010000434.1 coordinate 3,228,741, forward strand.
GTTGGATAAATCAGGTGTCGGATAAACCAGGTGTTGGATAAACCAGGTGTTGGGTAAACCAGGTGTCAGATAAACCAGGTGTTGAATTAACCAGGTGTTGGATAAATTAGGGTAGATTGCACACAACTTGATGGGGAATCACAGGACAGGGTCAGATAAACCAGGTGTGAATTTATGTACATACATGTGTATACGCCTACACATACGTACGTACATACACATATACGTACGTACCCACACACACATGCACACACATAGTTACTATGCAGAATCATGTAAATACATATGTACGTATGTTCATACATATATACACATCTACATACATGCATATGTGCGTAGGTCGCATGTATGTTTGTAGTTCTGACTACTGTGGTTAGAATACATGTACATACATACATTCACTGGCTACATATGTATAATATGTTGTTGGAACATATTAGAAGGTGAGGAAGGACTTTTAGAGCAGTTACATCTTAACACAACGAAGTGTTCTCCGCTTACTGTGAAAATTTTCTGTTGCAGTGGTCTTTTTGAAGTACAGTGTATATACGTATGTGGGTATGCAGGCAAAACAACTCTAACTGAGGCTATGTTACAAGTACTGAAAACCCTTTGGCTGCCATGATGTTCATCTGATAATAACACCCACAAGCTCACATGCGTACGTATATACATTCATAGGAAACAATGTGAATCCATAGAAATTGCTTGCACCCATTACAGCACCAATGGGCAGTGTTGCAAAACACTTTAAATTGTGTTCACTTACAGGAATAATGCACGTGTCACGGGTCTTTGCCTACAAGTGTACGCACGCATACATCCTATGTACATAAGTATGTACGTATGTACACATGTACATATACATCCTATGTATGTACATATGTACACATGTACGTACTTCTGTATGTACACATGTACTTGCGTATGCACACATGATGAGCTCAACTGTACATACATACGTACATATACCCATTATTGTGATACTACATAAAGTAACAATTAAAAATTGTCTTGAAACCACTTGCATATAAAGACCACCTGTCTCTAGAGACCACGGTAAGCTGGCTCATTGTCCACTTAGAGTATCTATGGTACAAGGACCACTTGGCTAGAGACCACAACTACTTGGTCCCTTGAATGGTCGTTGAAGACAGGTTTTACTGTGTGCACATGTACAAAACACTGAGTTAGTACAGAAAATGCCACATGCTACAAACAATGAACCCAATGAAAAATCTTACACAAAATGCTCTGGTACCCTTTCCCCAATGTGGGTCCACACCTATACCAATGATGTTTAGTCACACCCGATAAATCCGAAACTGGTTTATCTGCAAACCCAGCCCATTTATCGGATACTTTGCCGTGAATCCCCATCACCAAGTTGTGTGCAATCTAACCGGAGTTATCCAACACCTCATTTATCTATGGTTTAATCGACACATTTCACAAGGCACAGATGTGGTTGGATAAACTTGGGCCTACTGTTCATACGAACATTGGAATGCAATCAACAATGCAGTTACCATGCAAGTACACATATACATACATCTACATTAGAACTACGCAAATAAGAATACACACGAAGTTGTATGTGCTTAATTACTACAATCATAGATAATAGAAGGGGTAATTCACTTCCCATAAAACAAACATGGAAGTACGTGTGTATTGTGATACAGAAATATTGCACACACACAAACACACACACACACACACACACACACACACACACACACACACACACACACACGCACGCACGCACGCACACTCACGAACGCACACACACACACACACACACACACACACACACACACACACACACACACACACACACACACACACATACACACACACACACACACACACACACACACACACACACACACACAACGCATTAATCACAGACCCTAAATCACCAGTGTCTTAGAGTCTATGCATTAGCCCATCAAACAATAGCGCGGTTATCTTAAGGGAAGTGAAAGCAACATTATTGTTCAGTTTGCAAATACGTAGTTTCGAAATAGCCACAAGGCGTATGGCATATTGCTGAAGGGAGTGTGTATCCCACAATTCAAATTCCCTTCTGAGGCACTGAAGTTGCCGAAAAGTCCCCTTAAGCTGAGAAATTACCCGTTTATCTTATAATCAGTCATTGTACACCATCCCAGTGTAAGCGTTCCACGACAAAGGTTACAAACAGTACATCTATCACGTGCATTACCCGATGCTGTAGTCAATAATACACACAACACCAGTATCTCCACAATACACCGCCCTTCTGTCAATTGAAATACCCAACCAGTTTCCAAGAACAACAAACGTGTCCTTTCACCCTTCCACTTACCCCTTGGGTTGCGTGAAGAAAGGATCTGAGCAGATTTGCCATTCCGATAACGGATAATATGGTAGAGCAGCACAGACGATCGTATCAAGGCAAGTTGATCGCGATCACGGTCAAAAGCAGTTACACTGGGTAGCCATTTTATATGACGTAAAGTATATTGCGCAATAGTAATACAGGCGCCCATGGCGCATGAATACAGTGAATCCACAAAAGACACCTTCATACACTGCTCTTCCCCGATCTGTTGCATTGTCATGGCTAATTGCATGTATACATACAAAACCTCTGAGATAAGTACACCATAAGTACACCTTTCCCTGTCCTGCACCCCTTAGATCCCTCTTTCCCACTTCCTAGATCTGCCACTAGTGTGTGTGTGTGTGTGTGTTTGTGTGTGTGTGTGTGTGTGTGTGTGTGTGTGTGTGTGTGTGTGTGTGTGTGTGTGTGTGTGTGTGTACATGTGTGTGTGTGTGTGTGTGTGTGTGTGTGTGTGTGTGTGTGTGTGTGTGTGTGTGTGTGTGTGTGT